>NW_021024983.1:73981-89867 GCF_004153795.1 Camellia sinensis | reverse complement strand
GAGAACTAATATTTTAGGTTTTAAAAATTAAAAAAAATCATTATAAATTGTCAGCATCATTATTTTTATTTTATTTACATAGCTTTTTGTAAAAAGTTAAAATGTTATAAAATGCTATTGTCCAAACAGAACACTTGTTCAGTAGCTATGTGCCTGTCGCTGCTGCTCTTCCTTTTGGGAAATTGGTGGGATATGTGTTTTCCAAGTTTCCACCCAACCATTGTTGTTAGTTAATGTTTTTGAGTCCAATGTTTTATTTATTTTTTGTTGGAATTACCATCTTTGTGGCTCCTATTCTAGAAATTAATGTGTCTCTTGTGTTAAATTCGATCATCGATAACAATACCACTTTTATTAATAAAATATGTGTTAGGTGGTCAATAGAAGTGTCAATACATGTAAATTTTTTATGCTGTTGAAAATATGTTTTGATAATTTATTGTTGAATAAAAGAATAATTAGGAATTTTACTTGTCTGACAATGCAGCTTATTTGTAATTTTTGAAAATAATGAGCCAATTTCCACTTACAGGAAAAAAAGAGGACCTGTGGTGGTCGTTTTTTTATAGCGACGTTTATTTTAAACGTCATGTTATGAGTATTTACGGGCGGTATTTATAAAGCGCCGCCTTTTCTATTTCAACAAACGACACCGTTTTAAAATGGGAGGCGTTTAGAAACGCCTTCCGAATGCGTTGTTTTTAGCCACACGCGCCTCTTTTTTTTTTGTTCCTTTTTTTTTTTTTGAACCATATTTATTCTTAATACATCGGACAGATCTTCCCCCCCTCTCTCTCTCTCTCTCTCTAACCCTAATTACCATACGGACAGATCTCTGTCTCTCTCTCTCAAACCCTCTCCTAAGCTCTATCGGAAGATTCAGATCGATTTCAGTCGAAGCTCCATCGGAACTTTCAGATCTATGCTTCATAGAAGGATTGCAGATTGAAAGCTCATCGCCTTGCGATTTCGAAGCTCCATTGAAACGATTTCGAAAGATTCAGATCTGAATCGCCCGGTCGATTACTCGCATTTCAACCTCCACTTGAATAGTTACTTTGTTCTGAACTGTAATCGGGTTACTCACTTCCTCTCTCTCTTGTCTCGCTCTATTTCTGGGTTTTTTGGGAAAATGAGTGACTGGGTTCTAGCCTCTTAGATTCTTTGAACTACTCTGTTGTTCTGTTCTCTTATATTGATCTTGATCGCCATTGCATGAGTCCAGCCATGATTCATGAGCATGCATGATTTAAAGTTTTGGTTTAGAAAGAGAAAAATTGAAGTTGTTCTTGTGTTCTTGAAGAAAACCATGTTTTTGATCCGAAATTTGTATCAGATCCATGTTTTATGGTTTGCTTCATGAAATCTCCAAGATGGGTACCTAGGTCCATGTCTATAATGTGTGTTTTTTGAACTCATATCATGAAAATCTTCATATTTTTGAATAAGGGAGTTATGATTTTAGCATTCCATGTTCATGTTCTTTCATGTTCTTCAAAGGGGGAAACCCAGATTTCCAGACTTCATTCCTAGGTAGTGGTCATTGAGACCACTCTTTGCCTAGATTCTCACACCTAGTGCCAAGCATCGGTATCGTCACCCTGGCCAACCTTGCATGATCATTGTACCTTTAGTCTATCTTGCATGCACACCTAGGCTAACACTGCAACCTAGGCCGACCATTGGTACACCCTTGCCGGCACCTGGTAACACCTCGGCAGCAGCTGCACACGAAGCCTAGGTAACCACACCTCGGGCCAAGAGGTGTTGGGACCTTCGTGGCCAAGACCTCCTGAGTTCACCCAACTAGGTCATTGTTGTTGCCTAAATCATTTCTGTGCATTCCATTCCAAGACCTGGTTGGTACCCAACATGTTTCCTGAGAAAAAAACAATGTTTTAACTCCCAGCACATGTGTTTACATTGTCTTTGACTTGTTTTGGAAGAAAATGCCGGTGATCATTGTTGCACTCATGCAAAGCGCGTTTTTTTTGAGAATGCTATTTTTCATATCAATCTTTGAGCATTCTCTTCTTGTTTTTCTTGAAGTGCATTCCAATGGGATTTTATTATGTACTTGTAGGTCTTAGATTCTTTCTTTAATATTCCTTACACCCGAAGAGCTCATGTGAGTGTATTTTTAATAAAGCTATGTTATAAAGTTTGATTAAAGCTTTGCTTCATTTTTGCGAAAGTATTTGATTCAAGCATGAATGATTGTATCCTCGAATTTTCTGTATCAAGTATTACGTTTGTGTTGATTGGGACATTTCTTGGAAAGTCCTTTCGTGCTAGAAGGGACTTTTAAGCCCATTGTTCTCTCTCTCTCTCTCTCTATCGCGATCGACGGCGAGCGGCGTCGGAGCAGCTTCGTCAATTACCCTATCCCTCAATTACCCTTATTCTTCTACTCACCCCAAACCCACTTCATCACTCAGGTCTCTAAGCTTCTCTTCCACCACTTCTCACAATGTCTTCTCCACAGGTACTACTCAAAAACCCATTTCTCTGCATTTGCCTTTTCTCAGCTCAAATCACAAAACCCTTGTTCTTAAATAGTTTTAAAAAATTGTTTTTTGGTAATATTTTCAGGTTTGATTTCGATGAGCCCTGTTGTGAGGCCGACTCGTCACTCGATTATTTGCGAGGCTGCTCCGAATAAGAAGGCCGATTCGGCTGCGAAGAGAGCTCGTCAAGCAGAGAAGAGGCGTGTCTACAACAAAGCTCGGAAATCCGAGGTCAAGACTCGGATGAAGAAGGTATTTTATTTGTGGGTTTGCTTGTTTCTTAATTGTAGACTAAAGTGGTATTTGATTATGTTGAGTTTTACAGGGTTATTTCAGTTTTGAATTCATGTTTAGGCTTCTTGATGATAATGTATTGAATTTGTTTTTGTATTTGAAGAAGGTATTTTATTTGTTGGTTGCAATCTGTTGATATATGATGGTTACTATTTGCACAGTTGACAATGGGCTTTTGTAGCAAACTAGATGGCTCCTTGCAGTTGGCCCATAGGAACATTCAATGGTGAATGACATTTTTTAGTACGAGAATGTGCATGCTGAATGACTTTATTGCCATGAATTTTTCCTCCATGTTTCTGTAGTTTTTTTAGAATTGGTGAAACTTCGATAAAGCAGCAAGATGATGCTTTTCTTTCTTGACTCTGCTGATATGATAATGTTATTTTCTTGTACAGCTGAATATATTCCTGGACGGACTGATGTCCAGTGCTTGCATCGTTGGCAGAAGGTTCTTAATCCTGAACTCGTCAAAGGACCTTGGACAAAGGAGGTACACATCAATCTTCTTTCATGCTTTTGTTGTTGGGAGTGACAATTAATATAATCTATCCATTGATATTTGATCGCTCTCTGTTTCTTCTTTGAACCTTCAGGAGGATGATTGCATAATTGGATTAGATGATTGCATAAAACTTCAGGAATGCAACGATATGTTGGAAGTATATGGTCATTTAGTACTTCTGGATCACCTTGAAATGTCTATACTAAGGTTGATGCCTTGGACCCTCATTCATGGAGTTTGAGCTTCAATGGAATTGTGTGTTGCATTTCTTGTATCTATCTAACATGTTAACTACCTGCATGCTTTCATTCGTGTTGTTGATGCATGACTTAGGTCCTTGATAGGGCCCTAAAGCACCTTCATCAAGGCCTTGGTAGGCATAGATGGTGCAATCTTCTTCATGGAATAGACATATGAATGCACAAGGAGGTCCAGTTGTCATCTATCCATCAACTTTTTTATGTTTGTGAATTTATGTTGTTTAACTATAACTCTAGTTTTACTTAATGCATTTAATTTTTAGTATTGAATTAGGTTATAAAATATTACCTCAGTTGACATTTGACTCTAGTAATGGAATTAAATGAATAAGAATGAAAATTAGAGTTTTTAATAATAAAAAAATTAAAGCTTAGGTTAATTAGATTTCACTTAACATTAGAGTTTTTAATAACAACCAAGAGTGTTTGGATCTCTTTGAGATGGTAGTTCTGTTTTTAACACAAACACACACACGTAGACACACTCACATGTTCATTGTCGAGTTTTTCAGAGTTCCTTGTGCTGATCTATGTGAGCATTGGACTATATTTCATATACATATGATGCCATTATGCTGGAGAGGTATGTTGTTAGATGGTGTAGCTGGCATTAACTAGAAATTTACAGCTCAAATTGGTGAATCTTTTGACTACACTGCGATGTGTACTATTTCCAAAATAATAAAGACGAAATAACTAACAAATATAGGACAATTGAAGATGTTATGTTAAGACATTTTATGGGAAGAACTTGGTGTAAGATGTTATGGGAAGAAATTTTAACACTAGTCTCAAATTTGAAGTGCATAGATCCTTTTCTCTGGCACTATTCTCATTCCCTGTCAAGTTCTAATAACTCATGATTTAACTTGTAATGGAAGTGAAAATCTATGGATCAGTAAAAATGTAAGTAACTGCAAACTTGAGAAGAATTAAATTTTGGATTTGACCTTAGGATCTCTCATTTTTTATCTTCTTTTTGCCTTTGCGGATCTCGTTCTAGCAAAAAAAAAAATTTGTTGATATTACTTGGAAATTTTGATCCACTCGTTCCAAGAGCTTTCCAATCATCAATTTAATTATCTTTCTATTTAAGTTGTTTAATTATCTATACTTATTTGCTAAATGCTTTCGCTGATTGGGAGGTTGATTATTATTTTGCAGTTGGTGTCTTCAGAAAGAAAGGTACCAAACTATATGAAGCAAGCTTGAAGGATGAGAAGTCTTTAGATCAATGGCTTCATTGTTAAATTAAGCAAGTGCTTTAGTAAATAAATTTAATTTTCCCATCATGTTTACACTTTCAAAATATTCTGTAAATGACATTTGATGTATAATTTTTTGTACAGAGGACATCTTTTTTGTATGATTTTGTGTTTGTATGGAATTAATATTTTGGGATGGATTGTATTTGATTTATATAGAATTTGATGTTAATTGATCAAATTTTTGTATTGTTGAAACGAAATAGAAATAGATATATGTATAATTATTGTTTAAATATAGGGTGCAGGTTGCACGAAATAAATACAGGTTGTGAAGAAATTAATTATAATAAAAAAAAACACTAAATAAAGTTTTTGGCAATTAAATGTTTAGTAGCGAAAAAAAAAGAAGTGAATTTGTTAGTGACTAACCAATTGGTAGCCAAAAAGGAAATCAAAATTTTTAGTGACTAAATATTTGGTAGCCATAAAGAATCCAAAGATTTTTGGTGACTAAAAATTTAGTAGCTAAAAATAAATGAAAACTTTCGGCTACCAAATGATTAGTAGCCAAAAGTTTAATAAGATGAAAAATAATATTTTTGGCGACTAAATTCTTTAGTCCCAAAATGTAGTAATGTTGTGACTAAAACTTATTTTCAACAAAAAGTTTTAGTCGCTGAAAATTTAATTTATTTTATTTGAACACTTTTGGCGACTAAATATTTAGTCGCCAAAATATACCCTTTCCCGACTACTCAGAGTTTGGTAGCTGAATGTTCACTTTTGGCGACTAATTTTTTAGTCGCCAAAAGATAACCTTTGCCGACTAACCAGAGTTTAGTAGCCAAAACCTTCACTTTCAGCGACCAAAAATAGTTTAGTCGCCAATACTATCGCCGACAGGCTATAGGCGACGACTTTGGCGACAAAAAATATTAGTCGCTAATTTATTTCGGCGACCAAAAATAGGGCTTTTGGCGACCAATATTTTGGTCGCCAAAAATGGCATTTCCTGTAGTGAGTGTGGGTTAACGTCTGCAACAGTTTTTAGTTTTTAACATTGGCTGCAGTTTGAGGGAGTAAGTGGTGGGTTGTTGATTGTGTTGTGTTTTATTTTTTCGGTGACGCCAACTTCGTGGCATTTTGTTATTAGGTTTGATTTTGTTGCCTTGGCATTTTTATGGTGACACAATTAGCACATTGCATATTGTTGACGACCAATCATACAATGTTAGCGTCTTCAATTTGTCGATAACTCAAACAAACGCCCACCCAATTGCTTCTCCAGTCGTGGTGAAAACAGTTTACTACATATATACAGAGACAGCAACTTTGCGACATCCTCATCGTTACATTGGTTGTTGCCTTGTAACGCTTCATCCAACAACTCCGTTATCTTCTTGCAGGATATTCCTCCGATAATGTTGCACCGTCATTGTATGAAATCAGATGGAGGTCTCAACCCATAAGCCAGATCCAGTTAGTCTGTGCCTCTTCGGATGCCAAAAATGAAACGGATGTCGTTGCTCCTAAGTGGCACACCTTTCCAACCGATGTAGAACTTCTCATCCGTACAATTATATGTCTGTATTATGCGAAATAATGTGTCATTACATTTTTTGAAATTATTCGATGTTAGGTTGTGTTTGCAGATGGCATCAATCATGGGCTAGAAGGGGGTTCTTTGCAAATATCGTTTGTGTCCCTCTCCCAAATTAACCTCCAGCACTGTTTTAATAACTCCATTGATGTTAGAGCGGTATATTAGCCTTCCAGGGTCGACTACTGATTTCTTCACCATCACAACATTCGGCTTCTTGGTTTTAAATGGCACTTAACTCTGCCTCTTCATTGTAATATTTGTTGATGCGAAATCGAAGTCCCTAAAATCATGTGCTGCGTTGCTAAACCTTTTACAAAGTGACTGCCTCTGTACCATACCTGCATCAAGGGACATAGAGTATGAGTATACCATTTTTAGTTGGGGTCATAGATATGTACCATATAATTTCACAATATACTCTCTTGTTTTTAATGAATCAATAGCAACAAACAAACCAATAACAACACATCGTACACATACACCAAACACGCGAATATGCATGTTACTTACAATACATTCCAATTACACCAAACTAAACATTAAACATTCCACACCTCACTCCACACAATTGCAAACAACATTTTGACGCGATTCATTAACGATGGTCACTAACAGGGAAACAAATACACAAATTGTGCAAGTATGTTAACTGTAACGACCCCAAAATCCATATCCGAAATTACTTTTATGCCTTCGTGGGTTAGTGCATCTTAATTTAATGATATCTATTTGAATTGAAGCATTATCTATTGAGTTACGGCTTTAGAATTGAAATTACCAACCTTTACGGGTTCAGAAATCAAAATTGAGTACTTGGGTATATTAATGGAAATTTTTAGAACTATTTGGGAAAATTAATTGGAAATCTAATTTGTCTGATTCGTTAGTGCATATTTGGGTGGTTAACTTGGTACTGTAAATTGAAGGCCTTAGAGGCTTCAGAAACCAGAACAGATGGCATATTTATAATCAGCACAATTTTCAAAATCACCTGGGAAGGTTAATTGAAATTTGATTTCGTGCAATTCGTAAGGCCATGTTTGGCTCTCCCTATTGTGTTAAGTTTATGTGTGTATATATATGTGTATAGATGTGCCATATGAGTGATGGAACTCATCACTTTGAAGTCAAATAAAATATCTGAGTGAGAGAACCGAGAGAAGGGAGAGCAAAAGAGAGAGGAAGCTCTCCAAGAGAGAAAGAGAGCTCACCACCCATGGAAGCTTGGGGAAATTGAAGAAAACTAAGAGAAAGACAAAGATTAAACTAAGGTATGACCATCTATCTTGAATCCTTATGTTTAACGCATCACTTCCATGAAATCAAGGATTGATTTGGAAGATGTAATATATAGATGAATTGGAGTTTTGGATTATGGATGAAATGAACTCTCTTCATGAAATTGAACCTTAATTCTTTAAGAATTGCTTAATTGAAGAGTTAAATTCTTTATATTTGTTTATCTTGAGGTTGATTACGGGAAGTTGAGCTCCAATCTTGGGGTTTTGCATGATTAGCTATACATGAATGAAGATATATGTAAATATGAAAGATGTGAGCTTTGAACCCCAACTATGGCTATTTTATGCTCTTGTGTTCTTGAGCTTGGGAATTGAGTAGTATTTTGAGGTTATGATGTTTGATGGAGATTAATAATGTGAAATTTATCTTGTATTAAAGGGTTTTGGGCTTTGGTTTACATGAATTTGAGGTTTAACTTTGAAAATGAGAAGGTCCAAATCAAAAAGCCATTTTCGGACTGAAAATTGCCCAGAGCCGCACGTGCGGTTGGTCTTCCCGCACGTGCGGTAGTGCAGTCCCAAAACCAAAGTTGAATCTGCTAAAAAGGCACATCGTCCCGCACGTGCGGCCCCATTCCCGCACGTGCGGCCCTGTCTCTCGCACGTGCGGGGACAACTCTGTCCAGCCAACTTTGAACAAGCATATCTTTTGCATCCGGACTCCGTTTTGAGTGATTCTTGAGCCTAAAATCAAGCCTCGGAAGTCTAATTTCCAATGGTGGTGGTCTCACTCCCAAATTCTAAATACAAAAATAGTTATTCTTAAATTAGTGACTGCTATTCACTTTCTATTTGCCGGTTTGTACCGTTTCTTCGTCTGAACCACTTTCCTATCGATTCCTCCTATCTTCTGAGACATGGATTATGACTTATTAAAGACTAATGGGTTTAGTACCAATATGGCTAATTAATTAAAGAGTAAAGTAAGGAATCGGGTATATTCTGATAATGCTATGTACATTGTGTTTGTAGGTCAAGACGAGGACATCGTCCCACTGCTGTCAGAAACTTATCACTGTGAGTAATAGTAGTGTAACGATGTGTTATACTTACTTCTGGTGCTTATGATTTATATATGGTTATTGAGAATGACATATACAACTGCTATTGTGCTCTGATTGAATTAATGGATATAATTGAACAATGACACTGTTATGGACCTAAGATCGTTCTGTCTCTATGAATAAAAGTGGGTCTAAGGCCGTTATGATGTAAATTGATTATGATTCATGACCAGAGGCCAAGGGAGGTAGTGTAAATGTCGATGTTCTACCTACCCTACAATGTGTAGACAACTGTCGTTATCTGGGCTTAAAGCCGTTCTGTATCATATCTGGGCCCGAGGCCGTTTTGTATTACATGTGGGCCTGAGGACGTTTTAAAATTTGATTATGTATAAGATCTGTGTATGGTTTGATATGCATATTTACATTCTCTAAGTCTATGCTCAATTAATTAACCTCTCCACATTGCTATTATTCACTGAGCTTTGCTCACTCCGTTTTTATATATTTATGTAGGTGAGCCATCGAGGATCGGCATTAGAATTGTATTAAGATCCGTCTGTTTGCCAAGTTACCTGGGGTACGCCTCCGTATTGAGGCCTTAATTTTGATTACTGGGAGTTATGTGATTTAAAGAGTCTTATGTAAATGTGTATGAGATCCATATAAATTCTATGATTGTATATGTATATTTGGAAGTGTATTTAAATGCTTAAATATAATTAAGCCATCATGTATTCACAAGCTCAATGGATGTTGTCTTTTATTGATATTGCTTCCGCTTAAGGCCCCGTATTTGGTTAAACATTATTTTAAAATTCTGTTTTGAGGCCTATGTACAGGCCGGTCATGAACCAAACTTTTAGGGGCAGGTTTGGATCGTGACAGGTGGTATCAGAGCACGAGTTAAGATCTCACACACGTGTCCATTGAGCATTAGAGTGTCTAGAATGCATTTAAGTCGCATGTATCTAGTAACGAAATGATATGATGTGCATTTTAAAAGATGTATGTGAGCTTGTGCAATACGTTATGTATTGAGATTAAGAATGAGAATTCTCATGGACTTTGGGGTAATAAAAGAAGATTCATATGTTTTGTTTCATGGACTGAGTTTTGTGACTAAGGAGAATTGGATAATTGTTATGAAATGAAAATGGGTTACATAAGGCTAAAGTTTTGAAAAATGTGGAATATCGGTGTTCTTAGGATATTCAAATTGATAAGTATAAGCATGTTTGTGGAAACGTAATGTGAAAGGAGATTAAACTTAGCTTCTATCTGTGTTATATGTGAAATTAGACCATGAGGAATTTTGGGAAACTAGATTGTTGTGAAGCAATGAAGTGTATGGAATTATGGCAATTGAGAAATAATGATTAATAACGAGTATGGAACTTGAGAATGGTTTGATATAAGAAGTGGAAATAAAGGAACTGCCCCACTCATATCCTTGTATGCTTATGTGTGTTATGACTAGGTAAGCGAAACTATGTGTTATGGAGTAATTAATGAATGATACTCACTGTGTTAACAGTCTGCATCTTATGGCTCTAGGAGTAGGGATGAAATGAAAGTTAGGTTTTGTTGAGGCAACTAGATAAGGTGGGTAAGAACTTTGTGGACTAAGATTTGCATTTGATATTAAGGTTATGTAAACGTTTAATCTTCTCTGAAGTCGTGGAAACAAAAGAGATTTGAGGTTGAGCTATGAATATCGGGAATTATGTGAATTAGAATTATTAAGATTGAGATATTTGGTGATCAACAATAAGTATGAAACCAATATATGAATCAGATACGATGCTCAGCCTACTTTGAAGTTATTAAAACCAGAATGTAGTAGCTTTATGGTTAATGTGTTTTATGCTTGATGTCATGATGCTGACTTTAAGATCCTCCAAGCAAACATGGATTTTAAATGAGTATTACTTTACTGTAATTTTAGAATTGTGACCATTAAGGTTTGATCCGTATTTGATCTTACTAATAAGTTACTCTGAACATGTAATTCCGTGATATGGGATTTTAGTTGCTATTTGGAGTATGTTAGAAATCTGATTCGAACTGATAAGTCTAATTCTGATTGCTGGGGCTTTCATTAAAGCTGAGGACTTGAATCTACATTTGATTATTCAAAATTTAGACCTCAATTATCCCATCTGTTACGGAAGTAAATCGCTTGGAGATACTTCAAATTACCAAACCATTGTTCTGAATACTTAACTTATTAGTGAACAAGAGCCATAAGGCCGTTAATTTAGAACTTATTTGTTTATTCTGGGTTTAATTATTGTAGCATGTTTGTGTCATTCGAAACCCAATTGAGTAATGAATGTTTCCTTAACCTCTGAGGACTTATGATAATTGGGGTTGGTTATGAACCTAAAGAGTTTGAGTTATGTTTGATAGCTTATGAGTCACATGCAATCGAATACTTGAGGTGAATTCATTTCTAGGCACCCTTAAGTTGTTATATTATTTGGAAGGTATGACTTGTGGATCAATAAATTGAAATGTACGAGGGTTGTGAATAATAAGATGATTATTTGATGTTATTGAGTATTATTATTAATTGGGTTACCAATTAGCCAGTAAAGATGAATTACTCGTGATTCTAGGAGCAAACTCCATTGAAATTGACTGTATAGGATTGTGATTTGTTAAATAATTGGGAAGTGTTGTATAACTAAGACGAAACTCGACTTATGACAGGGTGAATCAAGTTTGGAGGACCAAACTTCTTAAGGTGGGGAGAATGTAACGATCCCAAAAATCGTATCCGAAATTACTTTTATGCCCTCATGGGTTATTGCATTTTAATTTAATGATATTTGTTTGAATTGAAGCATTATTTGTTGAGTTACGGCTTTAGAATTGAAATTACTGACCTTTACGGGTTCAGAAATCAAAATTGAATACTTGGGTATGTTAATGGGAATTTTTAGAACTATTTGGGAAAATTAATTGGAAATCTAATTTGTCTGATTCGTTAATGCACATTTGGGTGGCTAACTTGGTACTGTAAATTGAAGGCCTTAGAGGCTTCAAAAACCAAAACAGAAGACATATTCATGATCAGCACAATTTTTAGAATCACCTGGGAAGGTTAATTGAAATTTGATTTCGTGCAATTCGTAAGGCCATGTTTGGCTCTCCCTATTGTGTTAAGTTTATTTGTGTATATATATGTGTATAGATGTGCCATATGAGTGGTGGAACTCATCACTTTGAAGTCAAATAAAATATCTGAGGGAGGGAACCGAGAGAAGGGAGAGCAAAGGAGAGAGGAAGCTCTCCAAGAGAGAAAGAGAGCTCACCACCCATGGAAGCTTGGGGAAATTGAAGAAAACTAAGAGAAATACAAAGATTGAACTAAGGTATGACTGCCTATCTTGAATCCTTATGTTTAACGCATCACTTACATGAAATCAAGGATTGATTTGGAAGATGTAATATATAGATGAATTGGAGTTTTGGATTATGGATGAAATGAACTCTCTTCATGAAATTGAACCTTGATTCTTTAAGAATTGCCTACTTGAAGAGTTAAATTCTTTATATTTGTTTATCTTGAGGCTGATTATGGGAAGTTGAGCTCCAATCTTAGGGATTTTCATGATTAGCTATACATGAATGAAGATATATGTAAATATGAAAGATGTGAGCTTTGAACCCCAACTATGGCTATTTTATGCTCTTGTGTTCTTGAGCTTGGGAATTGAGTAGTATTTTGAGGTTATGATGTTTGATGGAGATTAATAATGTGAAATTTATCATGTATTAAAGGGTTTTGGGCTTTGGTTTACATGAATTTGAGATTTAACTTTGAAAATGAGAAGGTCCAAATCAAAAAGCCATTTTCGGACTAAAAATTGCCCAGAGTCGCACGTGCGGCGGGTCTTCCCGCACGTGTGGCAGTGCAGTCCCAAAACCAAAGTTGAATCTGCTAAAAAGGCACGTCGTCCTGCACGTGCGGCCCCATTCCCGCACGTGCGGCCCTGTCTCCCGCACGTGCGGGGACAACTCTGTCCAACCAACTTTGAATAAGCATATCTTTTACATCCGGACTCCGTTTTGAGTGATTCTTGAGCCTAAAATCAAGCCCCAAAAATCTAGTTTCCAATGGTGGTGGTATCACTCCCAAATTCTAAATACAGAAATAGTTCTGCCCAAATTAGTAACGGTTGTTCACTTTCTGTTTACCGGTTTGTACCGTTTCTTCGTCTAAACCACTTTCCTATCGATTCCTCCTATCTTCTGAGACATGGATTATGACTTATTAAAGACTAATGGGTTTAGTACCAATATGGCTAATTAATTAAAGAGTAAAGTAAGGAATCGGGTATATTCTGATAATGCTATATACATTGTGTTTGTAGGTCAAGACAAGGACATCGTCCCACAGCTGTCAGAAACTTATCACTGTGAGTAATAGTAGTGTAACAATGTGTTATACTTACTACTAGTGCTTATGATTTATATATGGTTATTGAGAATGACATATACAACTGCTATTGTGCTCTGATAGAATTAATGGATATAATTGAACAATGACACTGTTATGGACCTAAGGTCGTTCTGTCTCTATGAATAAAAGTGGGCCTAAGGCCGTTATGATGTAAATTGATTATGATTCATGGCCAGAGGCCAAGGGAGGTAGTGTACATATCGATGTTCTACCTACCCTACAATGTGTAGACAACTGTCGTTATCTAGGCTTAAAGCCGTTCTGTATCATATCTGGGCTTAAAGCCGTTCTGTATCATACCTGGGCTTAAGGCCGTTCTATATTATATATGGGCCCGAGGCCGTTCTGTATTACATGTGGGCCTGAGGACGTTTTAAAATATGATTATGTATAAGATCTGTGTATGGTTTGATATGCATATTTACATTCTCTAAGTCTATGCTCAATTAATTAACCTCCCTACATTGCTATTATTCACTGAGCTTTGCTCACTCCGTTTTTATATATTTATGTAGGTGAGCCATCTCGGATCGGCATTAGAATTGTATTAAGATCTGTTTGTTTGCCAAGTTACCTGGGGTACGCCTCCGTATTGAGGCCTTAATTTTGATTACTGGGAGTTATGTAATTTATGGAGTCTTATGTAAATGTGTGTGAGATCCATATAAATTCTATGATTGTATATGTATATTAGGAAGTGTATTTAAATGCTTAAATCTAATTAAGCCATCATGTATGCACAAGCCCAATGGATGTTATCTTTTATTAATATTGCTTTCGCTTAAGGCCCTGTATTTGGTTAAATATTATTTTAAAATTCTGTTTTGAGGCCTATGTACAGGCCGGTCATGAACCAAACTTTTAGGGGCGGGTTTGGGTCGTGACATTAACTAGCGGTAAGGATTCCAATTTTAAGCTGCAAATAAATAAATGTTACCTGGTATCACACTTTACATTGATGTTTTCTCCATTCGGTAATGAGAATGTAGATGTTCTGTTTCGGTATGGTATTATGAATAAATTGTTTTCCCTTTCCAACCCTAGAACCATCCTTCAAAAAATAGAACATTTTATATTTTTTTATGCTTATGGTAGAATGAATCAGGGTAGGTGGCAGGTGGGGAATGTGTATTTTGTCCAAATGTGGGAAACGACATTCAATAGGGAATGTGGACAACTGTTTTCATCACGTACCAACAAGACCAATTTCATACATTCTAAAATGAAACACCAACGTAAACATCATTCAGCATAAACCAACAACAGCAAGGTCACAATCAATTTGAATTATATGAAGTTCCAATGCCACACATAGAGTAAATGTAACATCAACAAAAAATTGGACTCCATTGTCAATATCAACAAGTACGACACTCCAAGCACTATACCATTGGTCATTCAACATCATCCCATGCGGTAACAATGGGTATTCTGACATTACGCATGTACGCAGTGTTAGTTCTCAAATTTGTTCGACATGATCGACACTACACACGCACTGCAAAAACCACTAAATGCAAATCACCAAAAATGACGTCACATCAACGTCTAACTCAATTGGAACCCAGTTTGGAGGGGATAATTCCACAACTAGGGGTTACCTATCACAGGCTACATGCACATAAAAAAAAAATGATGTCACACACAAGTGCAATTCAGTGGCAAGTCTCTTAATGTTATTCCACCTTTTGTAGGACGGACACATTGTTCAAACGTCAATACAAATGCATTCAACTAGTAGACCGAAACACAACATCTACAACCCATTCCTAAAAACCATCAATGCAAACCTTTGCCAACCGTTAAATGGCACATTCACATAAACACATCATCAACATAGCACTAGCATCCCTAATTTGGGTTAACATACGTATGCATTGTTAGAAATGGTTTTGGGAAAAACATAATTTTTCCTCAACTTTGGCCTAATTTTTAGGTAGGACCCATGTGCCGAAGTTGGCGGGTCTAAATGGTAACGCGTTCTATGCCGCGTTATGCTTCACGTAGTATATTTGGTTGTTCAAAACCATTATCGGGTGAATAAGAAATTGAAGCCAAAGTAAACTCCATGGAAATGGTGTTTTGGTGGAATTTCCATTAAGGTTTGAGTCAAAGCTTGTCCCACATTAGTTTGGTGTGCAAACTTATGTGGGTTTAGAAGGCATGGGTTTGTAACTTGGGAAGGGCCCTAAGGGGCACCCCAAGTTTGTAGAAGGGAGATATTATGGACAAATTGGGCTAGACCCATTGGACCGAAAAATAAGCACACACACGCACGGCCGTTCGGGCAGGCTGGACTGGGCCTAGGCTTGGGCACGAGTGTGAGGTTGGGTTGGACTTGTTCGGCCCAATACTTATCTTTTTGGGCCAAAAACATTTGAATTTTATTTTATTTTTTGGTAAAATAAAATCTATCCAGTTTAATTTCAATTTTTGAATTCAAATTTGTTTGCACCTCTTCAGAATTTTTGTACAGGTTTTTATCTATCTGAACAGATTCAGTTCAAACCCATATCTATTCAAAATTCAAATTGAACAGGTTTGTATCTGTTCATTTAAACCGAACAGGTCTAGTACCTGTTCAAACAGGTTTGCTACCTATTTAATTCAAACTGAAAGGCCACCATTCCATCTATAAATAGGCAATCCCTCATTTGGTTTTTTTACTTGAATTTTCGTCATAAATCTTGCTATTGTTCTCTCCGCATTTTGCTGTATTATTTTCCTATGAGA
>NW_021024983.1:13108-70160 GCF_004153795.1 Camellia sinensis | reverse complement strand
AAGAGTTGTAAACATAAAGTTGTTTGCTGTGATGAATAGTTTGAGAATGCCTTCTATTGCGGATCATTATCCTGGCCAGAATAACGTTCACAAATTTGGATAGCATCATAAGAGGACAATAATGCCTGTCCTTAAAGGATAATAGGTTGTTAACACTAGACATCTCCTCTGTGGTTGGTTGTGGGTGTGGTGTTGTGGTTGGATTCTTGGTCTAAAGAAACTAACAAAATGCATAGGAGACCAATGTGTAATAACTCATGTCTTTGTCAGATTGATTCAATTCAGTTAAATTGATAGTGTTGGGCAATAGGAAAATCAACTTATATTGTCTTTTGGTTATAAATATGATAGTTTCATGATTTCATTGTAAAAGAACTACATTTCATCGTAAAAGAACCACCTGTGCCTATGACACTCCAAGTTTATTATAAAAAAAAAAAATCACATTCAAGTTTTTTTTAGGGAATGTTTTAGATCACAACTTTGAGCACTCAAGTACGATCTCATCAATCATTCCAGTTTTTTATCTTATTGAGGTGGTGGTAATTTTCACTTTATTCTAATTGTTGAATTTAAAAAATCCTTCTAATCGTTTCATTAGGCACTACCTAAATATAAAACTTTATTACACATAAATTGTTCGATCTCTTCTCATCACTAACATAAATTGTTTTTTTTTTTTTTGTGTGTGAATCCTTGGGACTCAATTAGAGTGATATATTTTGACTTTCACTTTTAAATTTGTTTTTTCCTTCAAATTTCAGGTGTATAAAAGTGGCAATTGTCCATGATATTGCAGAAGATAACATCTTTGTATTTAAATTATTTTATTGGTTTTTTCATTACGCATTCTTTTGGTGTGATGAGTATATTGAAGAAAAATAGTGATAGTGAGAATTTTGAGTAAATTGTTGTATAATAATTAATTGGGCAAAGCTTTTTGTCATGAGCCTACCTGTAATGGGATTCCAAATTAGATGTAATTATTTATTTTCATTTGTTTTCATGTATTATCTACATTGTTAAATTCTTCATGTTCAATTGGAAAAGGAAAAGAAAGAAGAGTTATACTTAGCAATTCATATTCATTAACCAGCAACAGGTGAACTCACAAGTTATGATCTGCACTAATCAAGAGACTTGGGAACTAAATTGAAAGGTGCTTGATCATAAGTTTAATTCCTGTTAATTCATTGTTATTGGTTTATTTTGTAACGCCCTCAAAATAAACCCATAAATCATCCAACAATAGCATGCTTAGACATAAAAAAATAAAGCATAAATATATTCCATCAGAATAATCATTACAAAATGTATTACATGTTGACAACAAAAGTAGATGCCCTATGGGCTTACAACTTTTCAAGTCAACACTTGGTTACAAAAAGGAGTACTAACTCGAAACACAATATAAGCCCTAGGCTTGATATGTAATACATAAATGTAATCACAAAAGATGTCCCAGTCACTAAGCCTCTCAAGCTACGTCCTTGGAGGTGGCAAGCTCCCGGTACTTGAAAATGATGTCCCATATAGGGTGAGCCAACGCCCAATAGAGATATGCTAAACATAGTATGAGCAATAACTAAAACATTGGCTGTTGATAAATGTTTAACTCACCCGAATCAATTCATAATCCGTTTCAATTACATGACAAAAGTGACCATGTTTCATTCCATTTTCCATTTCTTATCCAATTCTCAATTCATAACTATGACTCAAAACCTGGCCAAACAATTTGATTGATATCACATCTCATATCAACAGTATTTCTATTTCAGATGAGATAATAACTCATATTAAACATTTCACCCAGATGCACCAGAAGTGCCACTCAACTGCGGGCAAAACCTCTTCAGGTGCCCCGCCTGACCACATTGGTAACAAGACAGTGGTTGACCTTTGCCCTGACTCTGGCTCTGAGGTCGAGCCGAAGATGAAGCTGCTCTCTGACCTTCGCCCTTCTGCGGGCAAGCTGGAGACTTGTGGCCCAGCTGACCACATTTGTAACAAGTCACGTCTCCCTGACTGCCTCTCCCAAGGCCTACACTCGGCACTGGAAAGGTAGATCTAGCAAAACCACCCTGAGACGGCTGAGGGTTAGAACCCCTCTGTCTCCTGCCATCACCCTGGCCATCCTGACTCCTCTTGGAGCCCCTCTGCCTCTCCTCCTCCTCCTACATCATAATCTCCATATGGGCTGCAGCATCTACAAGGCGTCCATACTCCCAAGTCATAGAACCCCCAGCTCTCATCTTGAGGCCATGTCTCAACTTATTCTCAAACTCCAGACAACGGCGTTCCCCAGACGCCACAAGCTCAGGTGCGAACCTAGATAAACTGGTAAATGTGGCCTCAAACTCGGCCACTAACAAACTCTTTGCTTGAGTTGAAAAAATTGGTCTCTCAGCTTCTCCCTGGCAACTGGAGATAGAAACTTCTCATGGAAAGCATCTACAAAAGCCTCCCACGTGCCACCAATACGACCCCTCATGTACTTCCACCACTGACTCGCATCCCCCTTAAGTTGGAAAGATGCCAAGGTCACCTTCAAAGCCCCGTCTTCGATGCCAATCATCTCAAACGTCTTCATCATCTGTTCGAGCCATTCATCCTCCTTAAGTGGCTCTTTCGGGTCACCCACAAAGTCGTCCAGATTAGACCGGAAAAACTCTCTCTTTAGGAAGGAAGGCCCTGCACCAGCAACCTGGGCCTGAACTGGATTCTCAGCTCTGAGAATACCCATGGATTCCCTCAAAGCTCTTGCTATCTTGCGGGCTAAGGCTCTCATAGCCTCCTGACCCGCTGGCTCGGCCACATTGGCCTGACCAACACCCTCCTGCTGTGCCTGAATATCATCCCGTAAAGGCATCTCCTGCCTACCACGTCTACCTCCATGTCCATGTACTCGTCCTGACATCCTAATAAAGGTAACGAAGAACATTAGCATATTCATAAATGTGCCAAAGCTAAAACACTCGCGCCCTAATGCACGGACAACTGTAATTCACTCCACGTAAGCACATAATCATATAAGCACCTACGAATTTCTAGATAATGATAGTCCCGAGGCGTTACTAGAGTTCCGGTTAGAAACAACATTGATCAAGTGCCTTTCCGACAAGACTCACAGGAACCCAAGGATCCAATCAACATCCTAGAAATTAAATCCCATACCCAAATAGTCACATAAACATCTTATCACATAAGTACATAACATTACATCTAAGTCTCTAACAAGCGAGACAAACCCATTGTGATACTAATCACTTCCCATGTACCCAAAGTATTCAAACTCGGTACGCTCTGATACCAAGTTGTAACGCCCTCAAAATAAACCCATAATCCAAACAATCTTAACATGCTTAGACATAAGAGAATAAAGCATAATTACATTTCATCAGAGTATTCATTACAAAATGTATTACATGTTGACAACAAAAGTAAATGCCCCACGGGCTTACAACTTTCCAAGCCAACACTTGGTTACAAAAGAGGATAATAACTCTACACAAAATAAGCCCTTGGCTTAATATATATGTAATACACAAAAATAAACAAAAGAGAGCCTTCAACTCTCACAACCATCCAAGCTATGATCTCGGAGGCGACATACTACCTGAACCTGAAAATGATGTCCCATAAAGGGTGAGCCAACGCCCAGTAGAGATATGCTAAGCATAATATGAATAATAACTAAAACATCAGTATTTGATAAATATTTATCTCACATAAACCAATTCATAAACCACTGTAATTACATGACAAATGTGTCCATGTTCATTCCGTTTTCCATTTCTTAACCCTGGCTCAGAACCTGGCCATATACTTTAAGTGAGATTATATCTCATATCAATAATGCTTCCAATTCAATTAAGATAACAATTCAACTTAAGCGCTTCCATAATTCACAAGAGATACACATATTTGCTATATCAATAACACATTCAAACACTTCCAAACTTTACAATAGATACACGTATTTGCTGTATCAACACCACAATAGATACATACACTTGCTGTATCAACACTTCGATAGATACACGTATTTGCTATATCAATGGAGTCCATCCCCTATCTCTTCCCACATAACATCCGGTTTAGGAGTCCATCCCCTATCTCCTCCCAAACCGTGGAGTACATCCCCTTTCTCTTCCTACACAACACAACGTATATAAACACATATCATATACATAATCAATCAATACATAAATTTGATGTATTGTTCCAACAGTCATATTCGATGACATATTCAATTGATTAGTTTTAGTTCACCTAATCATCATGCATTGTCTACAACAATCAAGACTATCCTCCACCGATAGCCCAAAGTAGTTATTTCTAGACAGATAATAAATGCATCAACTGATAAATTTATCAATATTTTCAAGGGTGAGTGATTAATAAATCTAGCTCCACCATTCCATCTCATATTATGCCAATTCCATTAATTCCAACTCAATTTCATATTTCCACAATTCCCAAATTAATTACATGAATTAATTTGCCATAACAATTTAGGGCTTTTTCCCTTATTTCTCAATATTGACCCAAAGGTCCAAAATAACTTCAATAACTTCAATACTACCATTTTAAGACCCAAATTACACATTTATGAGTCAAAACCACAAAATCCCTCTTTTGAAAATAACACATTTCAAACCCTAACTCTCCAAATCAACCCATCTATACAAATAACTTAATATCTTTGTTAAAGAACATAAGAATGAGTAGGAATCCCTACCTTAAATTCGGAGCTCAAGGGAGAGGATGATGAAAAACTCAAAGTGCTCCAAACACCAAACTTTTCAGATCAAAAGGAAGAGCAAAACCAACTCCACACTTTTTGCAAAGGACCCAAAGCAAAAGATCAATAGATCTAGGTGATATTGAAGAGAGAAGTTGAAACCTAGAGAGAGAGGCTCTCAAATCTGGGTTTGGAAAAGTAAGAGAGAGAAAGAAAATCAAAAAGTGATCCAAAAGGGGAAATCCCGAAGTGATATACCAGTCACCCCGCTCGAGCATGGAAACCCCCGCTTGGACGTCAGACACAGACTCACGCTTGAGCGTGAAAAACGTCGCTCGAGCGTCGATTGCACACCTGCAGAAGTTTTGCACACATGGTCCCTACTCAAGCGTCAAACTCCCCGCTCGAGCGGAGGAACAAAAACAAAGGGTCACGCTCGAGCATCAAAACTCCCGCTCGAGCATCCGAAGACCTGCAGAGAAAAATACTGGGAGATGGAAATTCACGCTCGAGCGTCAAAACGCCCGCTCGAGCGGAGAAGCAAAAACAAAGGGCCCGCTCGAGCGTGAAGGCCAAATTATGGGCATCAACTTTTGGTTCCAAGGCACAACCACCCTATTTCAAACCTGACCAACACAACCCATGACTCATATATAAGGAGTAAGGGAAAGAAATAAGAATGAGACAACAACACAACCACGGAACCAAGTCCGGGATACAGTATACAAAGGAAAGGGAAACCGGGATCGCTATAAATAAAATCATGCACAGTCATTATGCCTTTTGAATTTCAACTAAAGAACACTGCAACCACCATTTTTGAATTATTGTATCATACAAAAAAAAAAAAGAAAAAGAAAAAAACAAATACACATATTTGATGCATCATTAGCAACATCTGATGAAGAGTTGTCCGTACTGTCAGATTCACTGTCCTCATCCATGGTTTTACCAGAATTCGCTTCGTCTGCCAGAAATTTCTCATCGATGAACCAATCAACGTTCTGCTTCATGGCGTCGACTTGCCTCTCCAATGTTGATAACCGTGTCTCCACTTGATTCAGCCTTTCGTAGATGGCTTGCAATTGCTGCAATACAGGTGCAACATGAGCTTCAACAATGGGTTCAATATTCTTCGAATCACTCATTTCGATGGCGCGGTTTGGCAGTGACTGTGGCGATTAGACGTATAGAGGATGCTGTGATTTGGTGGAAAACGTTCGACCTTATATGTACATTAAGGTGTTTCATATATGGTAAATAAATAAAAACATTAATTATTACCTAAAAAATAATAGAAACATGAATTATTACCTAAAAAGAAGGATATTACTTAAAAAATAAATAAAATCATGAATTATTACTTAAAAAGAAGGATATTGCCTAAAAAATAAATAAAATCATGAATCATTAGGTTTAAATAAGGTAAATATTAGCCATTAAATGAATAGATTGTAAAATTAAGTAGACAAAATAACGGTTTCATTTGGTTTAATTTTAAATTTATGATTTAAGTGGGAAATTGTATTTTGAATTTTGAAAAGAGAAATGAGTTTTGAAAAAAAAAAAAAAAACATATTTGGTTTGTGAATTTTGAAAAAAGATTTGTCTCTGGGTAGAAATTAATGAAACTAATTTTGAAAAAATAGATAGACTTGAATTTTGAAATTAATTTTGTCTCTGTGAATTTTGAAAAAATAGATAAAAATTATTGAAATTATTCTGCTATATCTTGTCTCTGGGTAGACTTGAATCCCAATCTGTCTTACGTAAAGGTTGAAAAAGTGCTAATAAATTAAAAACTTTCGATTGTTATTGACTTTCGATGACATTAGATCCTAACAATATTAAATTTGATTTTGTCTTTGGGAAGACTTGAATCCCAACCTCTCATACATGTTTAATTTATACATGGAATATTAGTAGCAAGCAATCTATCCCAAGTTATTGTAACGCCTCCATTTTTCGTGCTCAAATGGTAATACAATAGTCATGGCTCTTTAAAGTAAAACTGATAACCAATCCTCATACTTGCATTACATGATGTACATAGTCTTCATGCGATATTACAATTAATCCAACAACCATTAATTAAACAACAAATACCCCCAAGGGTTTACAAGTTCCAAGGCCTGAGCCTGGTTACACAAAATGGTTATTCAAACCCACACATGCAAGCCCTTGGCTTACAATCAGAGTCACGGCTTATGAACACATTATGCTCTCAACACACACTTCCACGCCTTCAGTTAGGCGGAATCACCACATCCTTTCCTGCACAAAAATCCCGTAGGGTGAGCATAAAGCTCAGTAGAGAATTCTTCACAAAGTATATACATTTTATACAAGTCTCAAGAAATGGAACGCTTATGCCATGCCATGCCTTTTTGAAAATAAAACACACTTTCATCTTTTGAAAACCAACATGCTCAATGATGTCATGCCACATCAACTGCTCAACATTTATCCCATTTTATTCGAGGGGCGGTAAATACAACTCTGGTAATCCGTAGGTCAGTGTCTGCAAGTAGACTATACAAGTACTACCAATTTGTCATTTTTACCAGTATTAACTGGAAGGCTCGACACCTATCATCTACACCACCTTTCAATCACTAGGCTGGTGTCTGCAAGTAGACTATACAAGTATTACCAATTTGTCATTTTTACCGGTCACAGCCAGAAGGCTCGACACCTATCATCTGCACTACCTGTCAAGACTTACCACCGTATTTACTCTAAAACCATTTCATGAAAACTTTTCTCAACATTCTTTTCTCAATGCAAAGTTTTCAAATCATCTTTCAAAGCTCTCCATTTTCAATGAATTGATATGCCAACACATCAATAAATGCAATGCAATATTTTACCCATTTTCCATTCTTCCATACAATATTTCCATTGTGATCAAAACTTCAATTTCTCCTTTCAATACAATTTCACAAGATGAATAGATACATTTATTTCAATTCATCAAGGGATAACATAATTCCCACATTTCAAACATTTCTAACCACTTAGTCATTTCAAGACTATATCAACACTCTTAAATAACAATTCCCACAAACTTCAACAATTATCTTATTTCATGGAAAACCATCATTTTCATGAAATAAATAAATAATTTTCAAACATCCTTTATTTTGGCACACAAAATAAATATAACAATATATTCCAAAGATTTTCAACATCTTTTTTAAAAATTCCCAATTTCTAGGTTTTCTTACCAAAACCACTCATCTTCAATTATTTGAGAAGATCTCACCAAAACATCTTTCTTTCATCAACATAGTTCAAAAACCCCATCTCAAAGGATCAAATAGTAAACCCATTTTCAAAATCACTATTTTTTTTAATCACAATTTATTTTCAAAACTAATCAAAGGATAATTTCGAAAATCAACTAGATCTTGCAAAAATATATATATAACTCAAAGAAAATCCCTACCTCAAGTTTGACGAAGAAACGAGTTGAAAACCCCAAATTCAACAACGATGAAATTCGATCTCCACCGCACACAACGTAGCCCTCGCCCAGATAACCGATTTTGGTGAAGAACTTAGGTCTAAATCCTAATGGATTTGGAGAAATCAAAGAGAGAAAATGACTTCTAGATAGAGAAACTCCCGATCTGAAATTTTTGAGAGTTTTAGAGAGAGAGAGAGAGAAAACTGCAAAATTGATCTGAAATATCAGATTCACGAACTGATATAACGTGGTTCGTTCGAGCGTGGAAAGCCCCGCTCGAGCGTCAAATACACTAACCCAGTACCTTTGCAGATAGGTCAAACTTATGAGACCAAACATTCTTCGCTCGAGCGCATAAACGGCCGCTCGAGCGGACAAACAACTTCGAATGCATTTTGCATTTTTGTTTTGAGGGGCGCTGCCCCTTGGACCACCGCGAAGGGGCGCTGCCCCCTTGACCTCGACCGACCAGTCGAAGTGGTAAAAACATGAAAAAATGATCGAAACCGGGATCGTTACAGTTATTATCAGTGTTTTGGAGGTAAACCGCATTCTTACTTACATTACATGTATGCATTGTTTCTTTTCTATTGATATGTAAATGTTATAGGTCACAAAAAATTCACAAAATTAGAATACCACTTGTGACTTGTAATATTGCAACTTTCATAACTACTTTATTTGATGAAGAGGTGACAAAATTCAATTTAATTCCTTAACACTGCATCATGAATTTGTGAAATAATTAATCAAAAAGAAGTTAATTTTACTCCTTTTTTATTTTTTATTTAATGAATCCCCACTTTTTTTCCTCCACAAATTAATCCGTCTATAAATCTAGGTCTTGAACACAAGATAAATGTTTAATTTCAAATTGTTTGTTTTAGCCGAAGACAAAAATAAAAAAATAGTTTTATTCATTCTAAAAGACCATGGTGGATCATAACCTCAGCCTATGTTACAACAATGCTACTTTATAAATTTTATACAATAAAGAATGAATATCAAACAAAATATATATATACACAATTAGATGTATAGTTAGATCATATATTATGAAAAACTATTTTCATAATATGTGATTTAACTATGTGTCTCACGCCCTAAAGTGGTGCTTCCAAATGTGAACGGTCCCAATTGAATTTAGATCACATATTATGAAGGAATTAAAATGTTATATTTGTAAGTTTCTTCTCAAACAAGGCCATATAAAGCCTTTTATATATGGAGTTTTTCAAAATGCAATATATAACATGAGTGAACAAAATAATAATCTTATATACAACTATGTAACAACACAAATATAATGATCGATAAAACATTGCAACAATCTAATAATACTTACTTCAATTAGGCCAAAAAATAAAAAGGTATTAAAAATTGTAACTCCAAACTGAATTATAATTGCTCGATAATAATTTGAATTAAACAATTGAAACTAATACTTAATTAAACTAAACAATTAAAATTGTAAAAGTTTTGAAACTTCTGAAAATTATTCCAACATTGCCTGCAACAAAATTTTGTGCTTAATGACTTCTAGGAAAATCTGAAATTGCAATGGCTATTCATAGTAGGCATGTACAAAAAAATAAAAAATAAAAATCAAATTTATATAACTAAGATTTCTTTATAAGCACACACATAATTATTTTAGTAAATTTGCATTTTACGAGTATTATTAGCCTTAATTTATACAACTAAATTTATGTTCTAATCAATTAAATCCAAGTTGTTGCTGTGCTTTGTTAGAATTAATTGAACTTTAATTGATTGATAATTAGAATTTTTTTAAAATAGAAAAATCATAAAATGAAACTAAAACAAATTGATTTCTATAGTTTGGTTATATACCTTAAATGATTCAGACATAGTTTCAAAGGTTCTAAAATGATAAAAATTAGTTCGGTGTAGACACCCCATTTTTGACCGACCTTAAGACTCAGACGTCACCAGTTGAGCGCTTGGTGATACTGCATATCGTGCTCATCCAGAAGTTTCAGAGTCTCGGCTGTGAGCCTTGCCTCCGGACTCCCGGACTCTTTTGTGCTTGGCCTCGGTTTGCGAACCAGACTCGGTTTTCTCTGTTTCTTTTCCTGAGGGGAGGGAGAGGTCCCGTGGACCATCTCTCAGTGGCCGTGGGATACATTTTGTAGCTGTAGGCCATTTTGCCCATTTCGGAGGTCGGTTCTAGGTTTTCGGAGCCGTCAGGCCGTTTGCCTCGGTTTGGGACCGCTTAACCATCTCCTATTGCTCCGGTTTTTGGCATGCATCTTATTTACTCCCTTTTGAGGGACACTGAGGTCTGAGAGACCCACTTCGTGGTCGAATGCCACTTTCGGTGCTTAATAGGCAGTTTTCGGGGCCCCGAACTGCGTGTTCTGGCCCCCGAACATTCGTTTTGCATCGGTTTTTGTTCATTCTTGGCAGGTACCTCTGTTTCATCCCCAGGAAGGCCGTAGAAGGGTGGGAGGCCAGCAATTGTTTCAGCAACCAGTTATATTCCTCCGGCGCCCTGCAATGCCCGCTTTTTTTCACTTCCAAGCCAATGTTGAATACCCTTGGGCCATTTTCTTGAACTTTTAACCACATATTTGTGTTGTAGACACATGGGAGGACACCAAAAGTTGGTGGCCGGCCAGTAATTCCACCTGACCCTTTTGAACCCTTCCTAAAAATGGCCTATTCTCTCTCTTGTTTTACAGTTGACAATTTTGAACCACAGGGTTGTGTTGAGGGCACCTGGGAGGACACCATTTTGTGGTGGCCGGCCAGAAAATCTTTTGACCTTTTTGACCCTTGGCCGGCCGGCCATCTGCAGCTCCAAAACCTGGCCGGCCATGATCCTTGCAGTGTGTATGTTCCAGCTGTATATCTGTTTTCCCTCCAAAAAACCTGTATCCAGGGGACAACTTTTGGGGGGAAACTTGGCTTGTTTTCGCCCCAATTTTTCCCTCCTTTTCTCCCCCTCTTTGGTCTATATACTTGGCCTCCAACATTGGTCCAAGGGTTACAAAAAATTCCCTAAGAGCCTCTTGCATTGTATCCCTCTCCATCTCTATCTCCAAGCTCAAAAACACCCAAATCCTACCCCATTTTCACACCATCACCTAGCACCACTCCACCACTTCCATTTCCAGCAGCTTGGGGAGCTTTCCAGCAGCTAGGAGGCACCACTTCTCAAGCCAAGAAGCAACCAAAGTTTGGTCTTCAAGGGTGAGTACCATTCCCACTCTTTTGAGCTTATTCTTGTATCATTTCTTAGCCATGCATGCTTGCTATTTTGAGCTCCGGCCCTAACTGAAAGTGGCATTTTTTTGAGCTCCTTTTCACTTTTGTTTAAGGGCCCCTCACTGTTTGAGGCCCCCTTGGTGCACTTGCTTCATTATCCTTCTTGTATGACATAATCTTACATAGTATTTTTGGCCTATGTATGATCTGTTTTGGAGCATGATGTAAACTGTAGATAGGCTTATTTTGAGCCCCTCTTCAACATTGAAGAAGGGTTCATCACTGTTTGGGACCTCCATGTGCTACTTGTCCTTATACCCCTCTTTGGTCCCCATTTTTGCATGATTTATTAGCCTCTTAAGCTTCTGTTTTTGAGCTCTTTTCAGAACTGAAAACAGTCTTATTTTGACCCATTATTCATGTTTCATTAAGGGTCTTTCATGGTTTGAGGCATCTTTTATATACTTTGTGTTATATCTCTCTTTTTGGCCCCATTTTGCATGAGTTATTAGCCTCGGATGCTTCTGTTTTTGGTCTCTTTTCAGAACTGAAAACAGTCTTATTTTAACCCATTCTTCATGTTTCATTAAGGGTAAACCAAATTGATTTCTATAGTTTGGTTATATAACTTAAATGATTCAAATCTAGTTTCAAAGGTTCTAAGATCATAAAAATTAGTTCGGTCTCAGATCTAACTTAAAATCAGACCAATTTATGAATACTATTGATTCATAGCTGAGACCTAACTTAAAATTGGACCAATATGATTTATGAATGCTATTAATTCATAGCTAAAACAACATCTGAATAAATAAATACATCCACCTTTATTGAAATTCTTTGCATGATAAAGAAAAGTTTTAGGGCGTTACAAAATCCAATAAAGGACATCCTTATTAGATAAAAATCATAAAAGTAGACGAGATCTATCTAGTTTTATTTTTAAAATCTATTTTTTAAAAAATACTAAAAATTAATTTAGTGACAATATAATGAAAAAATTAAAACATTCATTATTATTATTATTATTATATTATTATTATTTTATTTTTGTGGGAAAATAATTTTTAAAGATTCAAAAACATGTTTTTTCACTAAATTAATTTTAAAATTTTTTCAAGAAACAGATACTGAAAACGAAGCCAAACAGAATTAATTTACGCCCATCTCTTCCATCAATCGCTTGGATCCATCCATCAAACCAGGACTCAATCTGAACATGAGAATGCAAAACTCCATCTGATTGAGAGCTCCATCACCATCCAAATCTCCTTCTGTCAACATGCATACGAGTTCATTGTCTCTCATGTCCTGCAGACCTAGTAGAAGAGTGTTTCTCTTCAAGCTCTTGAACGTTATGAGTCCCTTTCCCACGTCCATCAACAGCCGGAACCCATTACACAGCTCCCCCATGAACCTGTCCTCTCCCAACCGCTCAATCATCGATGGAAACTAATCTTCGAACAGAAATGGATCATCAGTTGCTAATTCCATTGTGGAGAGTAATGACATCTATGAAGGGTTATTATGCGAGAGAGTGAGTGAGAGAATAGACAATAAGAGATCAACTAAAGAGGTAGAGAGATATATATAAAGACAGAATTATTATGGTTGATGTGAGCTTCATCTCTCTCTCTCTCTCTCTCTGAGTTTTAACTTTGAACTGGGGGAACGTTCTCCTTCCTGGAAGTTGCATGGGATCAAAGGAGTGTTTTTTAGGTCTGTGTATACATACAATACACCAGGTTCATGGAGAGAATTACAATGAAACCACACTTTGAGGATTACAGTGACAGTAATTAAAGGGCTGCTAGGTCTGGCATTTTCAAACCAGCAGCAGCTGCATTTGCACATTCAGATCTGTCTGAGGGTGTTACTAGTTCGAACAATCTTTTCCTCAATGAAGCTAAAGCCACTATTCAACTAGGTAAATCTCTTGGCATCAATTTCAATGGGAATGAAGATGATGTGCTAAACAAAGTTATTGAGCTAGAGCTAAAGGACAAAAAGAGATCCAATTAGGAGGGTCCGGTCTTAAAAAGGTTGTAGGATGGCAACAAGTAAGTTTAGTTGGAGTCTTCAATGGGTTATAAGCTTTGTTAGCTAGTTTTTGGGTTTTGGCTTCTAGTGTTTGTGGTCTTGTGAGCTAGTGTTGGTTTCTCACCAACACTATGCCCGGTCCCTTTTCTTGTCTTTTTTTCTCTTCCTTGTTGATGTTTTCTCATATGTATTGTATGTTTTCTTCATCAATAAAAGATTTTCTTTGCTGATCAAAATTAAAGGGCTGCTGAGGTTGAGTTTCTCTCCTGTTCATATTTAAGCGTGAGAGAATTTGATATAACAAGCACTAAAATCCCGAGTAATATTTTTTCAATGAGAGTAACATCAAAATTATTCTCCATCCTATTTAATAATTTTTTAAATTGAAAATGCACATTTTGTTGTAACCTTTAAAAGTTATAAAGTCAATACAAGATGAAGTAATCTATCAATAAGAACATAAATTGATGATGGTGATGACGGACACGTGGCCTTAGGCAACGAGTCAGGGTTTCCTAAATTTCCCAAAATAAAATATTTAGGTGGCGACTCTGTATCTGGAAAAGCAGTCCATGTTTGGCACTTCTTTCAAAAAATCTGTTTTCTCAAAACGATTTGCCGGATTTGGACTCTTTGGTTCAGATTACAAACCGTGACAACTTTAGAGTCCTGAGCTGTAGTGATCCCAAATGAACAGAACGGGAGCTCAACTCTCCCAGGGCGTTCAAGGACGTCTACATTCGGTCTCATATCTAACTTAAAATCGGACCAATTTATGAATACTATTGATTCATAGCTGAGACCTAACTTAAAATTGGACCAATATGATTTATGAATGCTATTAATTCATAGCTAAAACAACATCTGAATAAATAAATACATCCACCTTTATTGAAATTCTTTGCATGATAAAGAAAAGTTTTAGGGCGTTACAAAATCCAATAAAGGACATCCTTATTAGATAAAAATCATAAAAGTAGACGAGATCTATCTAGTTTTATTTTTAAAATCTATTTTTTAAAAAATACTAAAAATTAATTTAGTGACAATATAATGAAAAAATTAAAACATTCATTATTATTATTATTATTATATTATTATTATTTTATTTTTGTGGGAAAATAATTTTTAAAGATTCAAAAACATGTTTTTTCACTAAATTAATTTTAAAATTTTTTCAAGAAACAGATACTGAAAACGAAGCCAAACAGAATTAATTTACGCCCATCTCTTCCATCAATCGCTTGGATCCATCCATCAAACCAGGACTCAATCTGAACATGAGAATGCAAAACTCCATCTGATTGAGAGCTCCATCACCATCCAAATCTCCTTCTGTCAACATGCATACGAGTTCATTGTCTCTCATGTCCTGCAGACCTAGTAGAAGAGTGTTTCTCTTCAAGCTCTTGAACGTTATGAGTCCCTTTCCCACGTCCATCAACAGCCGGAACCCATTACACAGCTCCCCCATGAACCTGTCCTCTCCCAACCGCTCAATCATCGATGGAAACTAATCTTCGAATAGAAATGGATCATCAGTTGCTAATTCCATTGTGGAGAGTAATGACATCTATGAAGGGTTATTATGAGAGAGAGTGAGTGAGAGAATAGACAATAAGAGATCAACTAAAGAGGTAGAGAGATATATATAAAGACAGAATTATTATGGTTGATGTGAGCTTCATCTCTCTCTCTCTCTCTCTGTCTGAGTTTTAACTTTGAACTGGGGGAACGTTCTCCTTCCTGGAAGTTGCATGGGATCAAAGGAGTGTTTTTTAGGTCTGTGTATACATATAATACACCAGGTTCATGGAGAGAATTACAATGAAACCACACTTTGAGGATTACAGTGACAGTAATTAAAGGGCTGCTAGGTCTGTCATTTTCAAACCAGCAGCAGCATTTGCACATTTACATCTGTCTGAGGGTGTTACTAGTTCGAACAATCTTTTCCTCAATGAAGCTAAAGCCACTATTCAACTAGGTAAATCTCTTGGCTTCAATTTCCATGGGGAAGAAGATGATGTGCTAAACAAAATTATTGAGCTAGAGCTAAAGGACAAAAAGAGATCCAATTAGGAGGGTCCGGTCTTAAAAAGGTTGTAGGATGGCAACAAGTAAGTTTAGTTGGAGTCTTCAATGGGTTATAAGCTTTGTTAGCTAGTTTTTGGGTTTTGGCTTCTAGTGTTTGTGGTCTTGTGAGCTAGTGTTGGTTTCTCACCAACACTATGCCCGGTCCCTTTTCTTGTCTTTTTTTCTCTTCCTTGTTGATGTTTTCTCATATGTATTGTATGTTTTCTTCATCAATAAAAGATTTTCTTTGCTGATCAAAACTAAAGGGCTGCTGAGGTTGAGTTTCTCTCCTGTTCATATTTAAGCGTGAGAGAATTTGATATAACAAGCACTAAAATCCCGAGTAATATTTTTTCAATGAGAGTAACATCAAAATTATTCTCCATCCTATTTAATAATTTTTTAAATTGAAAATGCACATTTTGTTGTAACCTTTAAAAGTTATAAAGTCAATACAAGATGAAGTAATCTATCAATAAGAACATAAATTGATGATTTCCTATATTGTTCAAGTTTTTAATTTACACTTTGACCCATATATATCTACTAGATTTAGAGAAGGAAACATCTTAATTCTTTTTTTAAAAAAAATACTAGGGGAGTCGGCCATGTAATTTTCTTTTAAAAATGTAGGGGTGACAAGCCTATATACTTTGTAGAAATTTAGGGCTGGTTTAGGAAATTTATTTTTTGGTTAAAAAGTCTAAAAAAAAAAAATTTTTTAAAAAAAAGCCAAAAAATTAAAAGGAAATTATATAATATGGGGTGTTTACTGTATGTCCTAGTTATGACATTTGTCTTTGATAATTATTTATTGTGGTGTTAGTCATAACTTGATTTTGATTTATTGTGGTATTCATTATGAATCATTGTGATACTGGTTAACACATTATTTTGGTTATACTTGTGTTGCTTTTGATTTAATTTTTCCGCATTAATTTTTATTCCCATTGATTGATTTACTTGTGGGGAATCACATCGATTTTCCCTAACAATTAATACCACAAATATCATAATTTGTATTTAGTACACATCTACCACAACATGACCCAAAACTAAAATGTGACATATAGTCCATAAGGCACTGTAATAATCTCAATCCACAAGTTGTGCTTTCTAAATATATTCACCAAAAATCTACATTCATTCATGTTAAGTGTGAGATTTTATCCATAGATACAAGGTTTATAATGCATCTCATGAGACTACAAAGATAAATTTAGTGAGTGTATCTAGAAGCCCCTCAAGCCTCTACATAGGAGTTAAGTTTACAAAATCATCACTTTGTAAATCTAAGATTCAATAACTAAATACAGAAAGTAGAGTGGCTGTCAAAACTAAGAATAGACAAGTACCTCTTTAAATGTGATACAGTTGGTAGTCATTGCTTGATTTCATGATAATTTCTGAAAAATTTATGATTTGTGATTATGTATAAATTTTAAGTAGTAAACAACAATCCCAATCAAACAATCATGACAAATCGATACAACGATTTTACTTGAAAAAATCATAATTGGACCCCTCCAATTGTGATAAAAAAAATCACGGGCAACAGCCACAAAACAATTCACTAAGAAGATATAAAGGAATTACACAGGTATACTCTCAATTACCTAGCAAATCCACGCCTGAATTGAACCAACCCCTACGTGTCTCTTCCAACCCCGTCTTCACCTCGGAATTGTCTTGACGATGAGTCACTCCAGAATCCACCAAAGCTTCAGGCTTGAATTCTTCAGAATCCACCGAAGAACAACTCTCTCTTTTGTGTAGAACAAACAAATAATCTTTTGATGTATACTTTTTAAACCATGAGTTGAATACTCAATCAAAATATCAAAGAAAACTAGCAAAATATCCCCAGATATAAACCTTAATATCCAAGAAGAAGATCTGGAGAAGTAATCCTAGTTTTGGACTAAAACATTATAGAAATCTAGGACTGCGAAGCTCGCTCGAGCGAAGACTCTCTCACTCGAGCGAGGAACCAAAAACGCGTGTTTTCCATAAGTTGCTTCGCTCGAGCCACGCAAGCTTCGCTCGAGCGCACATTAATCTCTTTCAAGTTTTTTGCCAGACGCAGTTTTCGCTCGAGCGAGAACTCCTTTGCTCGAGTGAGCAAGGGCGGACATGCAACTTCAAATGCAATTTTACATTTTGCTTCGGGGGCACTGCCCCTCGATCTCGCCAGGGCGCTGCCCTGGACCCGCCAAGGGGCGCTGCCCCCTAGACCCCTGTGAGCTGACCGAGCAACTCGATTCCCGTCATAATCAGCGAAGTGGCAATCTTGAAAGCACTAACATCACAAACTTCTCTGCAAGGCACAATTTGGGTTGGATTCGCATCTAAACACTCATAGTCTCACTGAAAATAAAAAGTGCGAAAACAAGTACAACTGAAAAGAGTTTTGTCAAACGGAATTGCCAAAAATAAAAACCTAACAATTTCAATCCACAATTTGCTGTGCGTTCTAAACGTATTCACCAAATATATACTAGTATTTTGAGATATTTGATTATGACTTTGTTATGTTTAATTATGACTTTTTTAAAAATTATTACTCAAAAAATATGAAGTTATGACCATTTTATTTTATAATTATAAGATGCATATGGTATACATATTTACATTGTGTTTGGTTGAGGAATTTGAGAAGAGATTTAGAAAATGAATGAAAAAATAGAAGTGAAATGTAAATAAAATATATATATATATATATTTTACCAATTTCATATACTTTTTTCTTTTTATTTTTTAAATCACTTCCTAAATTCTTCGAGCAAACACAACGTTACTCTTCCCAATTTTCTGAGTTTTTCTTCTTTTTCTTTTTTTTTTCTTTTTTTTTTTTAAGACATGCAATATTATTGATATATTTAGGTCAAGTATGGCATCCTTCAAAAAATCTGAAAAGTTAAAAAGTCACTATCTTATTTAAGTCACATCATCTTATTTAAGTCACATCACCTCTCTAACACATCACTTCAAACCCAACCCAAATCCAACCCATATTTCATAAAAAGTCAAAAAGTACACTTATTTAGTCTTCCCAAACTTAACCTGGATTCTTCTGTCCCTTTCTTGTTAGTTTGGATATTGTTGGACGGAAAAATCAGAGAGGTGGTAGGGTATGCCGAGTATTTTATTATTCTTGAAGAGAACCAAACTAATAACAACAATGTTTGGTAGATCGAATTTTCTTAATTTTAATGACAATATTTTTCGCAACAAAAATATTTGGTCCTTAAAAAATAATTATAATCTTTAAAACCTTAATTTTTTGTAGTGCATAATTCTGAACCAATAAAATTCATTTTTGAACAAAAATTCAATTCCAAAAATTGTACTTATGAAATAATTATATAAATACTAATACTCTTACTAAAAGTATGTAAAAGGTGAAATATGATTAGTCATAAAAAATTTAATTATATTTACACCTCTAATAATCTTTAGACACACATTTTTTTTTTTTTATCGACAAAAGAGAGTTTTATTGATGGACCTCAAATAAATACATATAAAAGGAAAACATTAATAAAGAGGAGTTTGGAGCTAGAAAAAGCTCTAACCTCCTAGTTGGTGAGAAACCAACAACACACAAAGAAACACCTAATTGATAGCAACAGCTGAAAGATATGTAGCAGCAAAACACATTCTAATCTACAGAATTGTACTCCAATAGCAGCAGATAGACTTGCTTGCCCCAACATCCCAGTTCTACAGTAGACATGCAGCAACAATTCAAAACACACCCTACCTTCACAAAGCCTCATCTGATAATGAAGACAGCTTGACAACAACTTTGCATAACTTCAACTGAGCCTCCAACATAACAGCAAAACAGGGGAGCTCTGCCTGAAGGACAACACTAACATTTAATTGTACAAAATTATGAAAATTAATTGTATTTAATGATAAAACCCAAAAAAAAAAAATGAAAAGACTCGAATAGGAATTGAATTAATTGAATTAAATATTATCCTTTCATATATTTTTTTGATCAATTTAATTTGTGTCATTTAGTATTATCAACCATCATCCCATAGTGTACATGCCACACGCCTAGTTGTCCATTGAATATTGCTGGATAAACTTCAGGCTTTTATGAGGATGAATCTTTTTAAGATAAGATTATATCAGATCTATTATTACAAAATAAACTTTAAATATCCATTCACTCATAAATCGCATATATTATTTAACAATGGATACAAGATTGGAGAAGTTATAAACCTAAAACATTTAAGACTAGACACAATGCTCGAAGAAATTTAATCTAGAACATTCAAATTTACAAACTCTTTTTGGTCATGAGCTGCATTGAAAGGAGTAATAAAATCATGCACAGTCAGAATGCCTTTCAAATTTCGGCTAGAGAACACTGCAGCCACCATTTTTGAATTATTGTATCACACAACAAAAAAAAAAATAAATAAATAAAAAATAAAAAATAAAAAAAAAAAAATTAACATATCTGATGCATCATCAACAGCATTTGATGAAGAGTTGTCTGCACTGTCGGATTCACTATCCTCATCCATTGTTTTATCAGACTTCGCTTCATCCTCCACAAATTTCTCATCGATGAGCCAATCAACGTTTTGCTTCATGGCGCTGACTTGCCTCTCCAATGTTGATAACAGTGTCTCCACTTGATTTAACCTTTCGTAGATGGCTTGCAATTGCTGCAATATAGGAGCAACATGAGCTTCAACAATGGACTCATTCTTATCACTCATTTCGACGGCGCGGTTTGGCCGTGACTGGGGCGATTAGACGTATAGAGGATGAAATGATTTAGCGCCTCAGGCAAGAAAAAATTCGACCTGCGATTAGACGTATAGAGGATGCTGTGATTTGGCGCCTCAGGTACATTAGGGTGTTTCATATATGGTAAATAAATAAAAACATTAATTATTACCTAAAAAGAAGGATATTACCTAAAACATAAATAAAATCATGAATTATTACCTAAAAAGAAGGATATTACCTAAAAAATAAATAAAATCATGAATCATTAGGTTTAAATAAGATAAATGTTAGCCATTAAATGAATAGATTGTAAAATTAAGTAGACAAAATAACGGTTTCATTTGGTTTACTTTTAAATTTATGATTTAAGTAGCAAATTGTATTTTGAATTTTGAAAAGAGAAATGAGTTTTGAAAAAAAAAAAAAAAAAAAACATATTTGGTTGTGAATTTTGAAAAAAGTTTTGTCTCTTGGTAGAAATTAATGAAATTAATTTTGAAAATATAGATAGACTTGAATTTTGAAATTAATTTTGTCTCCGTGAATTTTGAAAAATAGATAGAAATTAATGAAATTATTCTGCTATATCTTGTCTCTGGGTAGACTTGAATCCCAATCTCATACGTAAAGGTTGAAAAAGTGCTAATAAATTAAAAACTTTCGAATGTTATTGACTTTCGATGGCATTAGATCCTAACAATTTTAAGTTTGATTTTGTCTTTGGAAAGATTTGAATCCCAACCTCTCATACATGTTTAATTTATACATGGAACATTAGTAGCAAGCAATCTATCCCAAGTTATTATCAGTGTTTTGGAGGTAAACCACATTCTTACTTACATTACATGTATGCATTGTTTCTTTTCTATTGATATGTAAATGTTATAGGTCATGAAAAATTCACAAAATTAGAATACCACTTGTGACTTGTAATAGTCACGTTATCAAATGATGATCTCAGCACAGATTTTAGAGTAAATGCATCAACAAAATATTGCAACTTTCATAAATACTTTATTTGATGAAGAGGTGACAAAATTCAATTTAATTCCTTAACACTGCATCATGAATTTGTGAAATAATTAATCAAAAAGAAGTTAATTTTACTCATTTTTTATTTTTTATTTAATGAATCCCCACCTTTTTTTTCCTCCACAAATTAATCCGTCCATAAATCTATGTCTCGAACACAAGATAAATGTTTAATTTCAAACTGATTTGTTTTAGCAGAAGACAAAAATAAGAAAATAGTTTTATTCATTCTAAAAGACCATGGTGGATCATAACCTCAACCCATGTTACAACAATGCTACTTTATAAATTTTATAAAATAAAGAATGAATATCAAACAGAATATATATATACACAATTAGATGTATAGTTAGATCACATATTATGAAAAACTATTTTCATAATATTTCATAATATGTGATCTAACTATGTGTCTCACACCCTAAAGTGGTGCTTCCAAACATGAATGGTCCCAATTGAAGTTAGATCACATATTATGAAGGAATTAAAACGTTATATTTGTAAGTTTCTTCTCAAACAAGGCCATGTAAAGACTTTTATATATGGAGTTTTTCAAAATGCAATATATAACATGAGTGAACAAAATAATAATCTTATATACAAGTATGTAACAACACAAATATAATGATCAATAACACATTGCAACAATCTAATAATACTTACGTCTAATACTTACTGTGGCAATTAGATGTCTGGATGATGAAATGATTTAGTGCCTTAGGCAGGAAACAATTTGACCTGCGATTAGACGTATAGAGGGTGTTTTGATTTGGTGTTTCAGGCAGGAAAAAGTTCGACCTTATATGTACATTAAGGTGTTTCATTTATGGTAAATAAATAAAAACATTAACTATTACCTAAAAAGAAGGATATTACCTAAAAAATAAATAAAATCATGAATCATTAGGTTTAAATAATGTAAATGTTAGCCATTAAATGAATAGATTGTAAAATTAAGTAGACAAAATAACGGTTTCATTTGGTTTAATTTTAAATTTATGATTGAAGTAGCAAATTGTATTTTCAATTTTGAAAAGGAAAAAAAAAAAAAAAAAAACATATTTTTTTGTGAATTTTGAAAAAAGTTTTGTCTCTTGGTAGAAATTAATGAAATTAATTTTGAAAAAATATAGACTTGAATTTTGAAATTAATTTTGTCTATGTGAATTTTGAAAAATAGATAGAAATTAATGAAATTATTCTGCTATATCTTGTCCCTGGGTAGACTTGAGTCCCAATCTCATACTTCAAGGTTGAAAAAGTGCTAATAAATTAAAAACTTTCGATTGTTATTGACTTTCGATGGCATTAGATCCTAACAATTTTAAGTTTGATTTTGTCTTTGGGAAGACTTGAATCCCAACCTCTCATACATGTTTAATTTATACATGGAATATTAGTAGCAAGCAATCTATCCCAAGTTATTATTAGTGTTTTGGAGGTAAACCACATTCTTACTTACATTACATGTATGAATTGTTTCTTTTCTATTGATACGTAAATGTTATGGGTCATGAAAAATTCACAAAATTAGAATACCACTTGTGACTTGTAATACTTACGTTATGAAATGATGATCTAGTACAGATTTTAGAGTAAATGCACCAACAAAATATTGCAACTTTCATAAATACTTTACTTGATGAAGAGGTGACAAAATTCAATTTAATTCCTTAGCACTGCATCATGAATTTGTGAAATAATTAATCAAAAAGAAGTTAATTTTACTCCATTTTTATTTTTTATTTAATGAATCCCCACCTTTTTTTCCTCCACAAATTAATCCATCCATAAATCTAGGTCTTGAACACAAGATAAATGTTTAATTTCAAATTGATTTGTTTTAGCAGAAGACAAAAATAAGAAAATATAGTTTTATTCATTCTAAAAGACTGTGGAGGATCATAACCGCAGCCCATGTTACAACAATGCTACTTTATAAATTTAATACAATAAAGAATGAATATCAAACAAAATATATATATATATATATATATACACAATTAGATGTATAGTTAGATCACATATTATTTTCATAATATGTGATCTAACTATGTGTCTCACGCCCTAAAATGGTGCTCCCAAACGTGAACAGTCCCAATTGAAGTTAGATCACATATTATGAAGGAATTAAAATGTTATATTTGTAAGTTTGTTCTCAAACAAGGCCATATAAAGCCTTTTATATATGGAGTTTTTCAAAATGCAATATATAACGTGAGTGAACAAAATAATAATCTTATATACAAGTATATAACAACACAAATATAATGATCAATAAAACATTGCAGTAATCTAATAATACTTATATCTAATACTTACTATGGCAATTAGACGTCTGGATGATGAAATGATTTAGTGCCTCTGGCAAGAAAAAATTTGACCTGCGATTAGACGTATAGAGGGTGTTCTGATTTGGCGTCTCATATAGCGATCCCGGTTTTCCTTTCCTTTGTTTATTGTATTTCGGACTTGGTTCCGTGGTTGTATTGTTGTCTCATTCTCTTTTCCATCCTTTACTCTTTATATTTGAGTCTTGGGTTGTGTTGGGCAGGTTTGGAACAGGTTGGTTGTGCTTTGAAACCAATGGTTGATGCCCAGAATTTGGCCTTCACGCTCGAGCAGGCCCTTTGATTTTGCTTCTCCGCTCGAGCGGGCGCTTTGACACTCGAGCATGAATTTTCATCTCCCAGTATTTTTCTCTGCAGGTCTTCGGATGCTCGAGCGAGAGTTTTGACGCTCGAGCGTGACCCTTTGATTTTGTTCCTCCGCTTGAGCGGGGAATTTGACGCTCGAGCGGGGACCATGTCTGCAAAACTTCTGTAGGTGTGCAATCGACGCTCGAGCGGCACTTTTTACGCTCAAGCGTGAGTCTGTGTCTGACACTCGAGCGGGGGTTTCCACGCTCGAGCGGGGCGACTTTTATATTAGTCCGAGTTTTGACTTTTTGGATCACTTTTTCATTTCCTTTCTCTCTCTTACTTTTTCAAAACCTCCATTGGAGAGCTTCTCTCTCTAAAACCTCACCTTCTCTCTTAGATTTGATCTAGTTAGAATGATCTCCTACCCTTGAGCCTTTACAAAAAGTGTTGAGTTTGTCGAGGGCTATCTTTTGATCCGAGAATTTCTTGATTTGGAGCACTTCGGATTTCTTCATCTCCTACCTTTGGGCTCCGAATTTGAGTTAGGGATTCCTACTCATTCTTATATGATTTAACATAGATATTGAGTTATTTGTATAGATGGGTTGATTTGGAAAGTTAGGGTTTGAAATGTGTTATTTTCAAAAGAGGGATTTTGTGGTCTTGACGTATAAATGTGTGATTTGGGTCTTAAAATGGTAGTATTGAAGTTATTGAAGCTATTTTGGGCCTTTGGGTCAATATTGAGAAATGGGGGGAAAAGCCCTAAATTGTTATGGCAAATTAATTCACGTAATTAATTTGGGAATATTGGAAACGTGAAATTGAGTTGGAATAAATGGAATTGCCATAATATGAGATGGAATGGTGGAGTTAGATTTATTAATCACTCATCCTTGAAAATATTGGTAAATTTATCAGTTGATGCATTTATTATCTGTTTAGAAATAACTGCTTTGGGCTATCGGTGGAGGATAGTCTTGATTGTTGTAGACAATGCATGATGATTAGGTAAACTAAAACTAATCAATTGAATATGTCATCGAATATGACGGTTGGAATAATACATCGAATTTATGTATTGATTGATTATGTATATGATACGTGTTTATATAAATTTATCAGTTGATGCATTTATTATCTGTTTAGAAATAACTGCTTTGGGCTATCGGTGGAGGATAGTCTTGATTGTTGTAGACAATGCATGATGATTAGGTAAACTAAAACTAATCAATTGAATATGTCATCGAATATGACAGTTGGAATAATACATCAAATTTATGTATTGATTGACTATGTATATGATATGTGCTTATATACATTATATTATGTGGGAGGAGATAGGGGATGTACTCCACGATTTAGGGGAAGATGGAGGATGGACTCCTAAACCGAATATTGTTTGGGAGGAGATAGGGGATGGACTCCATCGATACAGCAAATAAGTGTATCTATTGTAGTATTGATACAGCAAATCTGTGTATCATATATGAAGTACGAAAGTGTTTGTTTGAGACTGATACAGTAATTATGTACATCTAATGTGAAGTATGAAATGTTAATTTGAGTTGTTATCTCAATTGAAATGGAAGTATTATTGATATGAGATATAATCTCATTTAAAGTATATGGCCAGGTTCTGAGCCAGGGTTATGAATATGTAATTGGATAAGAAATGGAAAATGGAAATAAACATGGACACATTTGTCATGTAATTGGAACGGGTTATGAATTGATTCATGTGAGTTAAACATTTATCAAATGCTGATATTTTAGCTATTGTTCATACTATGTTTAGCATATCTCTACTGGGCGTTGGCTCACCCTATATGGGACATCATTTTCAGGTTCAGGTAGTATGCCGCCTTCGAGGCCTTAGCTTGGATGGTTGTGGGAGTTGAAGACTCTTTTGTTTATTTTTGGTTATCTTTTGTTATATTACAAGTAAATTCAAGCCGCAGGCTCAATATGTTTTAGAGTTAGTACTCTCTCTTTTGTAACCAAGTGTTGGCTTGGAAAGTTGTAAGCCCATAGGGTGTTTACTTTTGTTGTCAACATGTAATACATTCTGTAAGAATACTCTGATTTATGAAATATGATATATCGTTTTTTGTATCATGAATGTCTGTTTATGGGTTTATTTTGAGGGCGTTACATCTCAGGCAGGAAAAAGTTTGACCTTATATGTACATTAAGGTGTTTCATATATGGTAAATAAATAAAAACATTAATTATTACCTAAAAAGAAGGATATTGCCTAATAAATAAATAAAATTGTGGGGATATATTTTTGAGTACCAACACGTGGCAATGTGACGCCAACGTGTAAGCCGAGGTGCCACGTGTCCAGGTCATGACGCCAAGTTGATCTCGGTTAAGCCAAGGTTATTTCTGAAGATATCGGAATCCGAAATAAGCGGATAATGCACAAAAGTCCTAGAAAAAGGGAAGACTACAGTTGGGAAAGGGTAAGACTATTAGGGAGTTTATCCTAATCCTACTAGGAGTCCAAGATTGATGGTAATCCTAAGTCCATTAGAGCTAGGCTTCTATTGGGACAAGGATTGAGTTAGCTATAAAACGAAGGCACCCTCGTGGGTCTAAGGTACGCAATTTATATTCTGAACAGTGAGATTTGCACTATTGATTATCTTTGAGAGATATACTGACTTGATCGTCGGAGTGCCCCCGGGTGGACGAACCACCATAGGAATCTTCTCTTTCTGTTACAGGTTAGCCAGGTATCATCTATTCTGCCAGTGTTCTCCAGCTGAATACTGAGTTGGGCAGTGTGATTGGAAAATCACTCACATAATTTGGCGCCGTCTGTGGGAAAGAAAGGAGAATAGATGGTCAGTAACTCACAGAAGGAAAAAATTGGGGATGACACTCCTGCCGAGAGTGGGAGACCTATTAACCTTGATATTGAAGGGAACGAGTGCAACGCAGAAACTCGTGACCAGAATCACGGAGAGAAAGACGTCGGCCCAACTGGCGACGCACCAAAGAAGACAGACCAAAGTAGGTACTATAACGAAGATAACCTCCAGGTATGGAAAGATAGATGCCTATGGAGGGATGAAGAAGTAAAAGAGATGGCAAACAAGTTGGCAGACTTGCAATCGGTCGTCAACTTCATAATGCAAAATAACGTCATGCAACCACCATTCCCGCTGCAGGAGACACTGATCCCAGCGGCCAAGGCCCAGAAGGGAGGGCAGAATGCAATCCCAGAAGCCCCACAACACACTAGGAGCGAAAGACACTCTCACTGGTCTTCGAGGGAGGTCGGGCGAGGAGAGTCAAGAAGAGAAGAATCACGGAGGACGCACCGCACCAAGGAGGCCTGCCCCAAAGAACATCGGAATGTTCAGGGACAGGCGCTATGCTTTGATACACCTAACAAAGAAAGGTTGAAAAGGGCTCGCAACGAGGCTGAGAGCAGTGCTCCGAAAAGACTGAAGTCAGGAGACAGCCGAGCTCCTGGCCGGACCAAAGAAGACTTAAGAGATTACTTCAAGAGGTAGTAAAACCATGCCGAGGTAACTTCCCTTGTTAAACCGAGAACATCATTCTCGGCAGAATTAGACAAAATAGAAGCTCCGAAGAGATTCAATATGCCAAGGTTCCAAATATACGATGGTAAGTCAGACCCTAACTTCCATGTTGAATTATACTTGAACTCAATGGCATTGTATAGTGGGAATGAGCCATTACTCTACAAAGTGTTCCCCTCATCATTCGGGGAGATTGCATCAGATTGGTTCCACAAATTGCCAAAGGGGAGTGTGAAGACCTGGGAAGGCCTTGCCGAGATGTTTGTGGCCAAGTTCATGACAAACAAGTTACAACCATTAAGGGTGGACGCTTTGATGTCTCTCAAAATCAGTAGGGATGGAGGCCTTAGGGCCTATGCAAAGAGGTATTATGAGGTGTTCAACCGAATACCCGAATGCAACCAAGAGGTAGCGGTCGTATCTTTCAAGAACGGCTTGAAAGACGACTGTCCACTACGAAAGTCGTTGGCAAAGACATTGCCAAAAAGTATGGAAGAGCTCATGGCCAGAATCGAGAAGTACGCCAGAGCCGAGGAAGATACGTCAGGAACTAAGGAGACAAAACAAGAGAAAGAAAATGGCTCGCCGAAGCGAGACCGAGGTAATAACGGAACCAACAAGCAAGAGGCAGAACTGAGGGCTACACAGGCAGTCACAACTGTGTTCTGAATCTCGATTCATAAAGTCCTGGAGAGAATTCGGAACCAACCCTATTTCAGAACGCCATAGAGGACTCCAGGAGAGTTTATGGGAAGCAACCTTGGCAGGCGTTGTGCCTACCACAATGCAGATGGGCATATGACTCAGGGTTGTAGAGCCCTGAAAACACACTTGGAAGACCTGGTGAGGCAAGGCCATCTGAGAGACCTTGTCGACGACGCCAGAACGAGAGATGAACAGGCAAGATTGCCCGAGGCATAAGCCGCTCCACCTCCCCTAGCACAGCAGCCTCAGGCAGGAGGACCTCGGATAATTAATGTAATTCACTCGAGGGTTAACGAGAACGAAATTAGGGGGGAGACCCAGAAAGTAAAGCACCTGCAACATGTCTACCAAGTCGGGGACAAGAGACATTGGGCAGATGAGTACTTAGGACCAGTAGTGTCTTTTACCGAAGCCGACCTCGAGATGGTCCAACTCCCGCATAATGATGCTTTGGTAGTATCCCTCCAGGTTGGGGAATGCCAAGTGAAACGCATCCTGATTGACCAAGGAAGCTCTTGTGACATCATGTACGTCAGATGTTACAAGGAGCTCGGCCTTCACCCTGATGACATGGAGCAATCCAACGGCCCGATAGTCGGGTTCAATGGAACGCCAACATGGCCACTAGGAGTAGTAAACTTGGAGGTGCAGGCTAGCACCAGGAAGATCAAGACAGAGTTCACCATCATCGACACACCATCTCCTTACAATGCTATTTTGAGAAGGCCATGGCTGCATGCAATAAGGGTAGTTCCCTCAACATTGCACCAACTATTGCGGTTCCCAACAGAGCATGGGATAGAAGAGGTTCGAGGAGATCAGCTGCAGGCAAAAAATTGCTCCATGGCAGCAATGAAGTTCACTTGCAGCATACAAAGGGCTGAAATCGAAGACAAGGACGTGGAGGTCCTAAGTATATCGGCTTGAAGATAATGGGGGCAAAGAATTACCAAGGCCTTGGAAAACTTGCAATTTGAAACTTTTTCTATCATTAGAGTTTTTTCTTTGTTCTTTTGTTACTTGCCGAAGTAAATAAATAAAGATTTGAGCTTGATTTTTAACTTGACGATGTTTCAGGAATACATGTATGACGAGAACCCAAGTGGAACTTAAGTTCACATCAGGGGGCAGAGAATTGATAATGATGTTTAACACTTGTTAAAATTTGTAGCAATTTACAAGTTGAAGTTAAACCGAAGCGATGTTTAACACTTGTTGAAATTTGTAGCAATTTACAAGTTGAAGTTAAACCCAGATCGATGTTTAACACTTGTTAAAATCTGTAGCAATTTACAAGTTGAAGTTAAACTGAGATCATTTTTTTAACACTTGTTGAAATTTGAGAAAAGTTTACAAGTTGAGTTAAACCGAGAAGATGTTCAAACACTCGTTGAAACTTAAAAAAAGTTTACAAGTTAAAATTAAAACAATATATGTTTTACACTTGTTGAAATTTATGAGCAATTTACAAGACAAGTACTTGCCGAGGTAAATCATCAGTTTGTATAACTGAGGTGCAATACCCCGATAGGGTTACACAAAGAATGAAGAGTATATTAGAAGATATACAAAAATATTCTAAGTGTAGAATCATGCAGAAGCAGCCAAGAGAAGACAAAGGTACAAATACTTAGTGAAGGAAAGTTGTATTAAGCATGCAAGAAAAAGGAGGCACATCGGCCATATGGAGGGCTTACATTGTTTCAAAAACAAAGAAAAACAAAGTACAAAAGAAAAGACATCGAAATTAAGATTCCTCAACATCAGCAACAGGCTTGGTTTGGACCTCGGAAGGCTGTTGAGAAGCCACCTCAGCCGTCTTTTCTGCCGCAAGCTCAGCATCAATTTCTTGCAAAATTTTATCAAGGCTCTTATCGGCAATGGTGACGTCGGCTGATGCCTTCTCAGGGGCAGCGTCTTTGGGAACCTCATCACCTTCCTCATCTTGAGTCAAGTCTAGGACTTGCTCATTCTGAGGAAGGGACTTGACCCCAGCAGCATCTTTTGGCTTCCTCACCAAAATCTCTTCCTCAGATTCAGAGTCATTGTCAGATTGAGCTAGAGTTAGAGTTGGGGCTGGAGGGAATGGAAGAGGAATGAGGTAGGCATTTCTGAAGGACGAGTCCTCGGGGACATTAAGGTTTTTTAGAAGAGGCATCCAACCAAGGGTGAAACCCTTGTTGCATGCCTGCTTCACTTGAATTTTATAAGCCTCCGTGACGTCGGCCATACCTTGAGCATATGCCCTCTCGTTGGCGTCCTTGATTTCAGCCTCTTTGGTGGCCAAGGCTTCTTGAAGCTCTTTTTCAGCTTGGGCCACCTTCTCCTCGGCCTCTTTTCTTTGGGACTCAGAAACCTTTCTGATGGCTTCGGCAGATTCAGCCTTCTCTTCGGCGTCAGTTTGGGCTTTGATTGCAGCCTCGGCTTGGTCCTCCAACTTCTTTATCTTTGATTGTAAACTCTTGTTGGCTTTTTGAAGAACAGAGAACTCCCTCTTCATCTCGTCCAACCTCTCTTGATTTTCAAAAGATTGAATAGAGAAAGAATGGGCATGCTGGATAGCCTGAAAAAAATACAAGACAAAAGTTATTACAAAATCTTCTAAAGTACAGGAAAGGAAAAATTACCAAGTAAAGATACTTACCTAAACAGATCGCTAGAGCATCAAAGCATAATTTTCGTACTCACTCAACTCGACGTTCCAGTCGAGATCGCCGGGAAGGAGTAGAGCAGTACTAAAGGCGACACCAACGTTGATATCATTGGCGCTATCACTAGCCATAACAGGCTTATCTTCCAGAGTAATTTCAGGGGCCCAGGAGATAGCAGGATTTTTAGACCCCAAGGTCGTTGTAGAAGAAGACCTCGGCTTTTTCGATTTGGTATATTCGAATAAAAGTGTTTCGGCGGACCTCTTCGCAGGGATAGAGGCAATTTTCTCGCTCGAGGCTGGTTTGGAAGTTGGCAAGGTATCCTCATAATCGATCTGAGGCACCTTTGCCTTTGGCTGAGCCTTTTTTATTCATTTTTGCTTTGGAGGAGGCAGGGTTTGTGTTGGTTGTGCATTAACATCAGAAGGGATGCTGGCCAAGAGATCTTTTGCAACTGGTTTTGGGCGACCCATCTCGGCGGTAGAAACTGTTCGGCATCGACGGCGGCGTTGGGATATTGGAATCAAGTATGGAGCCGAAGTTGACGGTTGCTTAGCTGGATCAGAGGTTGATCCTTGGTCTATCCGAGGTGTGGACGCGGTTTGTAGAGGCAGAGGGTAGAGAAAGGATTTTCTTCTTCCTCCTAGGGACGTCGGGCAAAGCTGACTTATTTGTTGGAAAAAAATTGAGAAGCAGAGGCGCCATTCGTTTATGGACTGGCAAGTCCAAGAGTTTCTTCAAATCCTTGCTGAGAATGAAGGATTGGCGAAAGTTCTTTGGTGGCTTAGGAATAGCTGGAAGAAAAACAAACATTAAGAGATAGATAAAGTATGAGAGACTTTAAAAAAAAAACAAGTAGGTATGAATGCAGGGCTCTTACCATTGCCCTCTACAAAGACTGATCGAAGGAGAGGGAAGAGATGGAGGTCTTCATTTGGGGCGAACTCCCAGTTCCCCGAAGTAATGAAATAATCATCCCCAGCTCCCTTGTTGGAATCAAGGAGGTCGGCAACGATTTTGTATTCAGTGGACCTCGACTTCAGGTAGTAAACGTAGCCAATGTCTTTTTTGAGGCCACACATAGTGTAGCAATACTGGATGTCGACTAATGTGATCCTAGCATTTTCTTGTTTGGCTAAGGCTATAATACCATTGATGATTCGATAGGAATTGATGGAAAGTTGCATTGGATTCAACTTGTAATAATGAAGTATTTCACGGAAAAGGATGTTAAGTGGGAGCCAAAGTCCACACTCAACGAAGGCTACCACAGGGAAAGGCATGGAGTCATCAATAGACATGATGGAGTCATCATCCCCAGCCAACCTTAGATGGACGTCGGCTGGGATTTCAAACTCTTGTCAAAAGAATTCTAGTTTGGATGGGGTGTTTACCCTATGTTTCCACATACCCATGATGTCGGCTTGAATGGAGATATCGGATTTCAGGAAGAAGTATTTTTGGAAGGTTTAAAGGACCTCGGCCAAAAACTTGAAAGTACACTTTGGTAAAAGTTTGTATGGATCTAGAGGGAGTTCGTTTCAGTTTTTCCTAAATTGTGGGTTCTACAGACAAATCCCAAACCTAAGTCTATGGAAATGAAGACTGAAGGCACGAATTTGGAAAAGACACAAAAAACAGAAACAAGAACGAGTTTCAGAAGCAAGAACAGAGATGGTCCATCAAGAGCATAAATAATACAAGAAGTATAAGGCCAATAACAGCGGCAAAAGTACAAGGAAGTGGTGAAACAGTGCGTGTGTTTAAGATATGGGCAAGGGCAAAATCGTGGAAAAAACACATTCAGATCTATGGTTCACAAGTTAAAGGTTTGAACAAATGTAGTAATGGCAGCAAGTAATAGAAAACATCAAAGAATTGAAAACGAAAGGAACAGTAAACTCACCAAAGAAAAGAAGTCGGTGTAAGGATCGCCGAAGTCAGACAATGGTTACAGAAGTAACAGAACGGCAGAAGCTTCCCCGGAAGAAGGAATGAAGGCAGTTGCAGAACTTGAGGTCTGGAACAATGGCGTATTGAAGAGCTAGAGAGAGAAGAAGCAAAGGAATCGAATGAAAAGTGAAGAAATGAAAGAAGAGGGAAACAAGTTTTGTCAAAAACTTGAAACGGCGGCGAAATCAAATTAATGAGCCTGGAACAGCGAAATGCGTCAGACGGCGCATATAGGCGCAAAATGACTTGTAAGCGCATCCGGAGTACGATCCAATAAGGAGAAAACACGTGGCTAAAACGGTTGAGTTGTTATATATGACAGCTCATACGCGTGAAGGAGCTCTTGGAATCCTTGATCTTTAAGAAGACATGTCGGCCTACAATGTACAATGATGATCTCGGATTAAACCGATGAAATAGCATGAGGTACTGATATAGGTTCCATCACCTCAGAATACCGAGGTAATAGAACCTAGGGGGCAGTTGTGGGGATATATTTTTGAGTACCAACACGTGGTAAGGTGACGCCGACGTGTAAGCCGAGGAGCCACGTGTCCAGGTCATGACGCCGAGGTGATCTCGATTAAGTTGAGGTTATCTCTGAAGATATCGGAATCCGAGATAAGCAGATAATGCATAAGAGTCCTAGAAAAAGGAAGACTACAGTTCGGAAAGGATAAGACTCTTAGGGAGTTTATCTCAATCCTACTAGGAGTCCAAGATTGATAGTAATCCTAAGTCCATTAGAGCTAGGCTCCTGTTAGGACAAAGATTGAGTTAACTATAAAAGAGAGGCACCCCGTGGGTCTAAGGTACATAATTTATATTTTGAACAGTGAGATTTACATTATTGGTTATCTTTAAGAGATATATTGACTTGATCGTCGGAGTGCCCCCGGGTGGACGAACTACCGCCGGAATCTTCTCTTTCTGTTACAGGTTAGCCAGGTGTCATCAATTCTGCCAGTGTTCTCCAGCTGAAAACTAAGTTGGGCAGTGTGATCGGAAAATCACTCACATATCAATAGAAAAGAAACAATGCATACACGTAATGTAAGTAAGAACGTAGTTTACCTCCAAAACACTGATAATAACTTGGGATAGATTGCTTGCTACTAATATTCCATGTATAAATTAAACATGTATGAGAGGTTGGGATTCAAGTCTTCCCAAAGACAAAATCAAACTTAAAATTGTTAGGATCTAATGCCATCGAAAGTCAATAACAATAGAAATTTTTAATTTATTAGCACTTTTTCAACCTTTATGTATGAGATTGGGATTCAAGTCTACCCAGAGACAAGATATAGCAGAATAATTTCATTAATTTCTATCTATTTTTCAAAATTCACAGAGACAAAATTAATTTCAAAATTCAAGTCTATATTTTTTCAAAATTAATTTCTACCAAGAGACAAAACTTTTTACAAAATTCACAACCAAATATGTTTTTTTTTTTTTTCAAAACTCTTTTCTCTTTTCAAAATTCAAAATACAATTTGCTACTTAAATCATAAATTTAAAATTAAACCAAATGAAACCATTATTTTGTCTACTTAATTTTACAATCTATTCATTTAATGGCTAATATTTACCTAATACTGAGTTGGACAGTGTGATCAGAAAATCACTCACACAAAAATCATGAATTATTACCTAAAAAGAAGGATATTACCTAAAAAATAAATAAAATCATGAATCATTAGGTTTAAATAAGATAAATATTAGCCATTAAATGAATAGATTGTAAAATTAAGTAGACAAAATAACGGTTTCATTTGGTTTAATTTTAAATTTATGATTTAAGTAGCAAATTGTATTTTGAATTTTGAAAAGAGAAATGAGTTTTGAAAAAAAAAAAATATATTTGGTTGTGAATTTTGAAAAAAGTTTTGTCTCTTGGTAGAAATTAAAGAAATTAATTTTGAAAAAATAGATAGACTTAAATTTTGATATTAATTTTGTCTCTGTGAATTTTGAAAAATAGATAGAAATTAATGAAATTATTTTGCTATATCTTGTCTCTGGGTAGACTTGAATCCCAATCTCATACGTAAAGGTTGAAAAAGTGCTAATAAATTAAAAACTTTCTATTGTTATTGACTTTAGATGGCATTAGATCCTAACAATTTTAAGTTTGATTTTTTCTTTGGGAAGACTTGAATCCCAACCTCTCATACATGTTTAATTTATACATGGAATATTAGTAGCAAGCAATCTATCCCAAGTTATTATCAGTGTTTTGGAGGTAAACCACATTCTTACTTACATTACATGTATGCATTGTTTCTTTTCTATTGATATGTAAATGTTATAGGTCATGAAAAATTCACAAAATTAGAATACCACTTGTGACTTGTAATACTTACGTTATGAAATGATGATCTCAGTACAGATTTTAGGGTAAATGCATCAACAAAATATTGCACCTTTCATAAATACTTTATTTGATGACGAGGTGACTGTAGACACCCCATTTTTGACCGACCTTAAGACTTAGATGTCACTAATTGAGCGCTCAGTGATATTGCATATCGTGCTCGTTCAAAAGTTTCAGAGCCTCGGCTGCGAGCGTTGCCTCCGGACTTCCGGACTCTTTCGTGCCTTGCCTCGGTTTGCGAACCAGGCTCTGTTTTCTCTATTTTCTCTTCCCGAAGGGAGAGAGAGGTCTCGTAGATCATCTCTCAGTGACCGTAGGCTACATTTCGTGGTCGTAGGCCATTTTTCCCATTTGGAGCCTATTTCTCAATTTTCGGAGCCGTCGGCCGTGTGGCTCGGTTCGGGGCCGCTTAACCACCTCTGTTTGCTTCAGTTTTTGGTATGCAACTTATTTCCTCCCTTTTGAGGGACACTGTGGCCCAAAAAACCGACTTCGTGGTCAAACGCCACCTCCGGTGCTTAACAGCTCATTTTCGGGGCCCCGGGCCGCGCGTTTCGCTCCCCCGAACCTCCGTTTTACATCCGTTTTGGTTCATTTTTGGTGGAGACTTTATTTTCATTGTTAGGAAGCTTGTAGGAGGGTGGGATGGCAGCAATTGTTCTGAAAAGCTAGCTTTATTTCTTCATCGCTCTCTGTCGCCCGTTTTCCTCACTAAAAAGCTAATGTTGATCACCCCGGGGCCACTTTCTTCAACCCTAAACCCCATATTTGTGTTGTATACACCTGGGAGGCCACCAATATTTGGTGGCCGACCGAAAATTGTCCTTGACCCTTTTGAACCCCTCTTAAAAGCTAGTTTTTCTCTCTCTTGGGTCACTGTTTTTGGTTTTTCTCTACAGGGTTGTGTTGTGCTCATCTGGGAGGCCACCTTTCTGGGTAGGCCGACCAGAAATTGTGATTGACCCTTTTGACCCCTGGTCGACCGACCAGGGGAGGTGGCCGGCCGGCCACCTGAGCCTTCTGAACCTGGTCGGCCTGAACCCCCTCTCCAAGCTTGTTCCAGCTGTGTATTTTGTTTCCCCCCAGATTTTGTATTCGGGAGGGCTGCATTTGGGGGGGAAATTTGAATTGGTTTTCCCCTCCTTTTCCTCCACTTCTCCCTCTATAAGACCAGACCCCCCAGCTCCATTTTGAGGGGTTGACAAAAACCAATTGGAGCTTTGCATACATACATCCTCTCTCTCTACTCCAAGCCTTAAAATACCTTTGTTCTTGGACCATTTCTACACCACCTCATAGCACCACTCCTCCATACTCCATTCCAGAAACTTGGAGGTTATTTCCAGAGGTTAGGAGCACCATTTCTTCAACCAAAAGCCGCTGGTTCATTGGTTTTCAAGGGTAAGTCCTCTTTCTCCCTTTTCTAGTCTTTTCTTGCTCTATATCTAAGCCTTGCTTGTAAGCATTTTTGGGTTCCGACCCAAACTGTAAATAGCCATATTTTGAGCTCCTTTTCATGTTTGATCAAGGAACTCTTGCTGTTTGAGGTCTCCTACTATCACTTACCTCTTTAACTCTCTTTTAGGCTTTGTTTTTGCATGATACTTTAGGCTTATTTGTGATCTGTTTTGGACTTTTCCATAAACTGTAAAATGTGTTTTTTTGAGCCCCTCTTCAACTTTGTTGAAGGGCTCTCCTCTGTTTGAGGCCAGAAGCTATCACTTGCTTCTTTAACCCTCTTTTAGGCCTTTTTCTTGCATGATAGTTTGGGCCTACTTGTGATTATTTTTGAGACTTGATGTAAACTGTAAAATAACTGATTTTGAGTCCCTCTTAAACATTGTTGAAGGGCTCTCCTCTGTTTGAGGTCTCCTACTATCACTTGCCTCTTTATCTCTCTTTTAGGCCAATTTTTGCATAGTATTTTAGGCTTATTTGTGATCTGTTTTGGACTTTTCCATAAATTGTGAAATGTCTTGTTTTGAGCCCCTATTCAACTTTGTTTAAGATCTCTTGAGAACAGCAGATACCACTTGTCTCTTTACCCATCTTTTAGGCCTTTTTCTTGCATGATAGTTTGGCCTTATTTTTGATTATTTTCGTGGCTTGATGTAAATTGTAAAGTGCCTTTTTTTGAGCCCCTCTTCAACTTTGTTGAAGGGCTATTTTCCATTTGAGGCCATCTTCTGTCCCTTGTGTTTAATCTCTCTTTTAGGGCCATTTTTGCACGATAGATTAGCCCTATTTGTGTTCATTTTTGAGACTTGTTATAAACTGGAAATATGCATATTTTGGGACTGTCTTGCCTCTGTCTTCATGCTTCATGATCAAATAATGCATGCTTTGTATAGCTATAAGTCATTCCATGTGCCTAGTTTCGAGTTTCGAGGTTCATCTCATGCATCGGGTGCCATGTTTCCATGTTTCGGGGCTGTTTTGTATCATATTTCAGCGCTGAAATTTGCATGTTTGCATACCATGTTTCATGCCTTGCCATGCTTTGGTAGAGTGGCATTTGTTGCCTTAGGTTCGGTCCTCGGTTTGCGTGCATGCGTGCACGTATTCCAAGAGTCTCATTTTCATCTAATGGCTGCTGATTTGAGTGTGGCCGAGGCCCACTCATATTGGTGTAAGTCCATTGTGCATTGTGTATGCCATTTCAATTCATAACATCGCATATGTTAGGTCGTATGTTAGAGCATTGTATATGCCTTGTTACATGGTGCATTGTGTATGCCATCTCATAGCATTGTGCATGCTAGGCTGTATATTAGTTGCATTCACGCATGTCATGCATATTGCATTGTGCTTGGGATAGGAGTTAGCCCGACACGGGAAACGAGGGACGTTTTGTACTCCGAGTGACGGAACGTGTCTCAATTCCCGGTCGCCGATACTCTGGATTTTTCATGATGTAGTCTAGGCCTTATTATGTCCATATGTGCATTCATTTCATATTGAGTCATGCAAATCGGCTCCTCGGCCATCATGCATCGAGATGCGTGATTGGTGGCACGAGGATCGAGGACTACACTCCCTGAAGGGTAGTCATGCATACATATGTGAAAATACTTTGTCATGCCCCTTTCTCGCTCTCTGTTATAGCAAATCAAAATTCAGCAGCCTTCCGGAGCGTGGCACGCATCCCAAGAACAATTACAAACAGAGGCTAATTGGGGCATCGCAATGGATTTCCGCGCAAGGCAACCCGAACATGCATCATTCATCATCCGGATCAGAGTTGTGGCAGTCCCTGGCTTGCATGCCAATTTATTGCTTTCCTAGTTAAATTTGTTAATTAATTAGAGTTTTGTGCTTATTCGGACTGTATTATTCATTTGGGACTGTATATTATTTATTCGGACCCTCCGAGCGAGGGCACAACTGTAATAAGTGTGCGTGTGTGGGATGTATGTCTTCCAACCCCACGTCTTTCTCCCTTTTATTTACCAGCTTATGATGGTTAGATTAGGGCACATTTCAATTAGCATACAGTATGATAGCATGTTTGCATTCATTCATCTGTTTTGCACGCACCGGGCTTGGCGCATCATACTAACTGCATTGTATTTCAGTTCCAAGTTAAATACTTGTTAGTTGTAGCATTTCACATGCCATGTTTAGAATAGCCGAGTTTGCTTGTAGTTGCATTTTGCATGTGTTGCATTAGGCACTTCTGTATATTTAGAATCATGCATAGATTTCTAATTAGCTTCTGTTTTGGCTTGGAATACTCGGTAAGTTTTATGCTTTAGCATCCTTGCATGCGTGTGAGTGACTGCCATGATAACATGCTTACCGTGAGGCTATGTGCTGATGTGATATATCTGCCTGAATGCCTGTGGGTGAAGGTTGGGTTATTTGGATTGGGACAAATCATCGACTGTGAGTTTTAAGCCCACTAGATAGTGGCAAAACCATCTTTTCTAAGCCCACTTGAGGGTGGCAAAATCTTCACTTTAAGCCCACTTGCAAGTAGCAAACTATTTTCAAAACAAACATGAAGTGTTTTATTCCAATTCAGGCGACCCGGTCTATACTTGTATGCTGTGCGCATCACATAGTAAATCTAGGCTAATAACCGGAATAAGGACACGTAATGTTTTCAAAACTAAATATCATGGTTAGTAGAGGCCGATCTTTGATCGGGCGAGCGGGGGTGCTCACGAAGTGACCTTCCCCTCGTATCCAAGTTCCCGAGCCGAGACAACTTTGGTGATGACGGACACGTGGCCTTAGGCAACGAGTCAGGGTTTCCTAAATTTTTCAAAATAAAATATTTAGGTGGCGATTCTGTATCTGGCAAAGCAGTCCATGTTTGGCACTTCTTTCATTGTTGCAATGTTTTATTGATCATTATATTTGTCTTGTTACATACTTGTATATAAGATTATTATTTTGTTCACTCATGTTATATATTGCATTTTGAAAAACTCCATATATAAAAGGCTTTATATGGCCTTGTTTGAGAAGAAACTTACAAATATAACGTTTTAATTCCTTCATAATATGTGATCTAACTTCAATTGGGACTGTTCACGTTTGGAAGCACCATTTTAGGGCGTGAGACACATAGTTAGATCACATATTATGAAATATTATGAAAATAGTTTTTCATAATATGTGATCTAACTATGTGTCTCACGCCCTAAAATGGTGCTTCCAAATGTGAACAGTCCCAATTGAAGTTAGATCACATATTATGAAGGAATTAAAACGTTATATTTGTAAGTTTCTTCTCAAACAAGGCCATATAAAGCCTTTTATATATGGAGTTTTTCAAAATGCAATATATAACATGAGTGAACAAAATAATAATCTTATATACAAGTATGTAACAAGACAAATATAATGATCAATAAAACATTGCAACAATCTAATAATACTTATGTCTAATACTTACTGTGGCAATTAGACGTCTGGATGATGAAATGATTTAGGGCCTCAGGCAGGAAAAAATTTGACCTGCGATTAGACGTATAGAGGGTGTTTTGATTTGGCGTCTCAGGCAAGAAAAAGTTCGACCTTATATATACGTTAAGGTGTTTCATATATGGTAAATAAATAAAAACATTAATTATTACCTAAAAAGAAGGATATTACCTAAAAAATAAATAAAATCATGAATCATTAGGTTTAAATAAGATAAATATTAGTCATTAAATAAATAGATTGTAAAATTAAGTAGACAAAATAACGGTTTCATTTGGTTTAATTTTAAATTTATGATTTAAGTGGGAAATTGTATTTTGAATTTTGAAAAGAGAAATGAGTTTTGAAAAAAAAAAAACATATTCTGTTGTGAATTTTGAAAAAAGTTTTGTGTCTTGTGTTTTGATTTATATTTTGAAATTTTTTGGGTGTATTTTTTTTAAATGTTTAAAAATTTCCTTAATTTTAATGACAACACTTTTTGCAATAAAAATATTTGGTCCCTAAAAAATAATTTTGGTCTCTAAAACCTTAAATTTTTTTAGTGCATAATTCTGAACCAATAAAATTCATTTTTTGAACAAAAATTCAATTTCAGAAATTGTACTTTCGAAATAATTATTTAACTACTAATACTCTTACTAAAAGTATATAAAAGGTGAAATATGATTGGTCGTAAAAAAATTAATTATATTTACACCTCTAATAATATTTAGACACATACATTTAATTGTACAAAATTATGAAAATTAATTGTATTTAATGATAAAACCAAAAAAAAAAAATGAAAAGAATCGAATAGGATTTGAATTAATTGAATTAAATTTCATCCTTTCAGATATTTTTTTGATCAATTTAATTTGTGTCATTTAATATTATCAACCATCATCCCATAGTGTACATTTTTTTTTTTATCAGCAAACAAAAGAGAGAATATATATATTGAAGACAAATACATTAGTAGCATAGCAATTGAAACCAAACGAAATTGGCTCCAATGAGCTAGCTCGAACAACCACTAGTGGTATGGAAAATCTGGTATATTTATCCCCTTTGAGTGCCCAATTTAGCCTTGATTTTTGAAGCCAAATCCATTCTTGCATCTTACTTAATTTCCACACCTCATCTCTAAGTTCCCTTCTACTCATTTTCTCCACATTAGATAGCTCTTTGGTTTCGGTTAACAAATCGAATTCATGTAATCTCTCCTCAGCCCGCTGTATCTTCACAGATATTGCTCCAAACACTTCACTGTTCCATCTCTTCAAGACTTGTTTAACCTGTTGGAGTTTTTTAAGCATTACAAAACCACCGCACCCAGTGATTTGTGACTCTTGCCATGCCTCCCTTACCACTTTAGAGAATACAGGATGAATAATCCATGCATTTAAAAATCTGAATGGTTTAGGGCCCCAATCCTTTTCGTCCTCCATAAGCAAAATTGGGCAATGATCAGATACAATTTTAGGCAGTCCCAACAATTTGATATTGAAACTTTCAATCCATTCTGGGTCCAACAGAAACCTATCAATTCTACTCCATATCACACCCTCCTGAGAATTACACCATGTAAATTTTCTTCCAATCATTGGTATATCTGTGAGCTCACAAGAGTCAATAAATGCATTGAACTCTCTCATTCCCCTATCCCTTCTTGACACACCTATACGCTTACTAATCAGTCTAATTTCGTTAAAATCCCACCCCCCCCAGACACCAAGGGCTAGGAAAATTACTTCTAAGTTGTTTAATAATTTCCCACAACCTCCCCCTCTTACTAACATCAGTAGGAGCATACACATTCATCAAAACACAATTGAAGGAATGATAGATAGTACCTTTCAAAAGAATGAAACTCCTACTACCACAGCACTCCTGTAGTTGAAAAAACTCAGGATCCCAGACACAAATAATGCCACCCGCACTTCCTTGTGATCCAACCTCCATATATTCAAACCGAGTGCATCCCCAGATAGATCGAATATCCCATTCTGATAACACCGATCTCTTTGATTCTTGCAAGAAAAGCATCCCAATTTTCCTCTCCTTTACTAATTTCTTAATTTTGCCCCTCTTTTCTGGCCGACCCAGCCCTCTAATATTCCACGATAATATCTTCATTTGAACCGTTAACCACACTTGAGCACACCTACGGACTGGTTTACCCAAGTGAACCAATTCTAACCCCCACATTTTCTTTGTCCTGTTGTTCAAGATGTACAATGCGATTAACAATGCTTGCTTCATCTTGCCCAAACTCCACCCCAAGTAATTTACCCATGCACAGGGTTGCCTGAGCTTCATTTAAAATCAGAGCATCACCTCGAGACCTGCTGTTACCTCGGTTAGCTAGAGATCTGGATAGAGCTGCTGAAGCTAATCTGAATAGAGCCTCTTTTTGGGAATTTCATCTTGCTACTACCTCACTCTGCCCTCTTCTCCTTGAAGAAATTGACAGCTTCGAACTTCTATTCCTTTGCCGAGCCTTCTTACGAGCTGAGGAAGCAACTTTTAGAAGTTGTTTTGTAGATCCCTTATCTATCTCCTTACTGCTCCCCTCATGGGCCAATGTCTTTGTATGGATAAAATTCTGACCCACTTAACCAAACCCAATTCCTTGATTGGAGTATGGCCTTATCGGCCCACCAAGCACCAATTCTGCCAAATGGGCCTGGGAGAAACGCACCTCTAAATGGACTTCAGGCCAACTCTTATCCGGTCCACTCAAGCTCTTTATAAAGCCAGATGTAATCACATGACCATCCAACTGCCCATCGAGCCTCACACCAATATCATCATGACACTTCTGCTCAGATGTTGATTTTCATACAACCATCTTATCGGAGCCTTCATTTGAATTTGAATTTCCAAAGCTTTCCACAGTCTCAGCTACAACTGTTGCATTCTACCAGCTCAAACTTCCTCCACTTGCAACTTCACTTAAACTAACCCGTTGAGCCTTGTCCACGTCAGCTAGTTTGACCATGGCATCCTCTAGATTTGGGGCCACCTCAACTTCACCTTCAGCCCGGCCATGGCCGAAGACTGAAACTCCATCACTATTCCCACCGGAGCTATGTAACCCATCAGAAGTATGACTATCCAAATTCATGCATCTAGAGAACACCAATTGCTCTTCACAAATTCGCACTGGGTACACACCGCTGCTGGATTCCAGACTGATCACCCCATTTATAGCCTCCATACATTTCGTGACAATCCTAACCTTGCTGCAAACGAACGACATCGGGTCTCCAATATCTTCATCCAGCCCAACCACTTCCCCCCATAACCTTCCAATAGAAGTAAAAGTTTCTACACTCCACAGGTTCAAAGGAACTCCATAGCATAAGAGCCAAGTACATCTCTCTTGCTTAATATGTATTCCAGCTTTCCAATCCAAAACAAACTCACCCCACTCATCTATCCAACCTTGCATTAATCCTACACCCTCTGCTTTCTCCTCGGTTGAGCTAAAAGTGATAACAATATCCCTACCTCCCCCATCTCTAATTCTTCCTTTCCTCACTCCCCTACTCCGAGATTCATGTTTGAAATCGGCCTTCGTAACATGATGGTGTAATCTAATAATCACACTCTCGTACAACCATGCATTTCCCACCTCCCGAGTTTTTGCCACTAACGTTGATTAACCCACCTCCCTTTTACCAGTAAGAACTTCTGCAAATGTTTTCCTTATTCCTCTGTTATTTTGTACATTTCCACCCTCAAAAGCAATGTTTTGTTTGGTTGTTTTCGTGACTCCAATAGTATTCTGATTCACCATTCTGCATTTGTCACTGTTAAAATCAGCTGCCTTAACCTTTATGGCTCTATCATCCACCCACAGCCCATTCGCTCTTTGAATTGCCACATTTGCAGCTACTCAACAGTTATACCTCACAAAACCAAACCTTGTACTGGAAACCCTTCGCCTTTTGTTTGGAATAAAGACATCCCTTACAACTCCAAAATTATTGAACAAACTGAAAAGGCGATCAATGGATTCGGGTAAGTTATCCACAAAAATTGTGATCCATCTGTCCCTACCTCCATGCATCCTGCCAATCACGCGGTTTCTTTGTTTCACCACCAGTTTCCATCCTCCGTTTCCATCCTCCATGACTTTATTCTTATGAAAGTTTATAAGCAATATAATCTATTTATCATCCCATAGTGTACATGACACACGCCTAGTTGTCCATTGAATATTGATCGATAAACTTCAGGCTTTTATGAGGATGAATCTTTTTAAGATAAGATTATATCAGATCTATTATTACAAAATAAACTTTAAATATCCATTCACTCATAAATCGCATGTATTATTTAACAATGGATATAAGATTGGAGAAGTTACAAACCTAAAACATTTAAGACTAGACTCCATCTATTAAAAAAAAAAATTAAGACTAGACACAATGCTCGAAGAAATTTAATCTAGAACATTCAAATTTACAAACTCTTTCTTCCTAAAAAATAATTTTGTTCCTAAATTTTGGTCTCTAAAACCTTAATTTTTTATAGTGCATAATTTTGAACCAATAAAATTCATTTTTTGAAAAAAAAATTCAGTTTCATAAATTGTACTTTCGAAATAATTATATAAATACTAATACTCTCACTAAAAGTATATAAAAGGTGAAAGATGATTGGTTGTAAAAAAATTAATTATAATTACACCTCTAATAATATTTAGACACTTATACATTTAATTGTACAAAATTAAGAAAATTAATTGTATTTAATGATAAAACCCAAAAAAAATTTGCAAAGACTAGAATAGGAATTGAATTAAATTTAACCAATCGACATAGGGAATGGAGTTAATGTTTAGGGAAAGGATTAAATGATAGGTTGAGCTGAGTCTAGTTGGGAAGATAAAATTCATCCATATTGAAACCTTAATGATGACATATTTTAGAGAGTGAGATACACCCCCTTAATAATAGGAATTGAATTAAATTTAACCAATCGACATAGGGAATGGAGTTAATGTTTAGGGAAAGGATTAAATGATAGGTTGAGCTGAGTCTAGTTGGGAAGATAAAATTCATCCATATTGAAACCTTAATGATGACATATTTTAGAGAGTGAGATACACCCCTTAATCTGTCATTAATAAGTTACCCTCACAATAATATTGCAGTAATATTCTAAATTTATAATAAAAAAAATAACATTTGAAATTAGTGAAAAGCACATTGTATTTTATTTCCCCCCCTTTCTTGTACTACATGAAAACTTGTTAGAATGAAATAATAAAATTGATAATTTTAAATGAGGTTAATATATTTTTTTGAAGAATAGCCCTTAATTTTTAAGCAATAAAATTAATTTTTCGAAACAAATTCAATTTTAGAAATTGTACTTTCAAAATAATTCTATAAATATTAATGACTGTGTTTAATTTTAATTTTTTGAATTTAATTTTATAGAAATTAAATTTTTTATTTTTTGTGTGTTTTTTTTTAGTGAATATTTTTAAAATTTTAAACAATTTTTTTTTAAAACTTTTTTAGATGCACCTTGCTTAAATGTATCTAAAAGTAAAATATTTGTAAAAAATAATAAATACACAATAATACAAAAAATGTACTGAATTCTCATTTTTTTTATTTTTGGTATTTAGTGAATTTTTTAAATAAAATTCGCAAATATTATATTTTTTAAATATATTTATGTTAGGTGTATATAAAAATTAAAAATATTACTTAAAATATTAAATTTTTTTAATAAAAAAATATGAATAATAAAAAATTTCAATTTTTAAAAATGTGAATCCTGAATTATGAAACTAAACTGGCTGAACTAAAAAATTATAAAGGGTGAAATATGATTGGTTGTAAAAAAATTAATTATATTTATACGTCTAATAATATTTAGACACATATACATTTAATTGTACAAAATTATGAAAATTAATTGTAATTTTGGCTTCTCATTTGCTAAAGTTACCAAGATTAGGAAGATGGGTCAAATCAATACTCAATTTAAACGCAAAAACAAAATGAAGAGAATGAATTAAAGAGTGTTTTGGAAAGATAGTTAAAAGTTAATTTCTTAAATTTTTTTACCTTTTTTAACTTTTTTATGTAAAAAATATATGAGATAATATGATTCAAAATAAATTAAAAACTGCCTTTTTATTTAATTCTCAAATGGCCCCTAAATTTAACCAATCGAAATAGGGAAGGGAGTTAATGTTTAGGGAAAGCATTAATGACAGATTAACCTGAGTCTAGTTGGGAAGATAAAATTCATCCATATTTGGCACTTTAATAATGACATATTTGAGAGAGAGAGAGAGAGAGAGAGAGAGAGTACACCCTCTCCTTAATCTGTCATCAATAAGTGACCCTCACAATAATATTATCGGTGTGCTACATATATTAATTGGTATATCAATTAGTGTATTAATATATATTATGACATATTATTGATTTCACCTATTATATAAATTACAAATATTCAAAACCTCTAAAATTATAATTGATATATACATATATATAGCATTATTCTAATATTACGGTATATTTTCTTTCCTTAATCTGTCATTAATAAGTAACCCTCACAATAATATTACAGTAATATTTTAATAATCTTGAGACTATAAAGATGAAAGAAAAATTATTGTAATTCAGAAAGTGTTATTCTATGAATATCAAATAATCTATTAAATTTTCTACCAAACCGGTGTGGGATCCACACATGTGGATTTGTATACACCCATATGACAGGTTTAGTAAAAAATTTAATAAATCATTTAGAATTCATAGCATTTTCCATCTAGAAATATCATTATGTTGTCTATGTGATAAACATAGAAAATTAGAAAAATATTTTATCTACATAATTTCTCTTTCACAAATGTTTTTGAATGTCGTGACAAAAAAATGACAAATTAATGACTCACCCTTTTATACTTCTCTCAATACTTTTTAACCAACCTTGTTTGATTAGACGAACTGGATAAGGGAGATTAGAATTTATTAGACTTGAATCCTGAAACTGTGAATCCCCTGAACTATTTGGTTGGATTAGATGTGTATCTCGTATTTGTTTTCTCATAGGATTAGAAGTCTGAAAATGACTATTTTTAGTGAATCTAATACTTGGTTAGACGGACTGAATATGATAAATGAGCAAAAGACTATTTTACAATTTTTCAATTGTTTATGAAGTAATAGCAATATTAAACATATCTTTAATGTTTTAATTTTTTTTAGATAGATTAAATAAAAAATTATTTTATTTTATTTTTTACACAATTAAATAAAATGTAAACAAAATTTTAAAATAAAACACCAATAAAATATCTATAAGAAATTATTTTAAAAAATTAAATAAATTAAACATCAATAAAAAGATAAATAAAATTATTTTATTTTTAAATCGAGACATTTAAATTTTATTGAATTTTACTAAATATAATACATAATTAAATAGTAAAGGGTCAAAATAATCATTTCACTACCTAATCCCAATAATAAATAGTCTGATGAAAATTGTCCCACACCCTCCCCCGGGATAATATAATCCACATATGGGGGATAAGGAGTCTAGCGGACTAAAAAAAAAATAAACACCAAATAAAAAGTTTCCCTTGGATTACGATCCCAACAGTGGATAGTCCCCTCTAACCCAGCGAATCAAACGCATAGGAATTTGTGAAGAAGAAATTGTGTGGATGTAACACTGTTCATAAAAATAAATGAAATAAATTTTTATTTAACCGATCAAAGTAGATTAGATCGAATCCACACCGTTCTTATCATATATATATATATATATATAATTAAACGTAGGTGATATTTGTTTTGAGGGATTGAGAGGGATTGGACTATTAGTCCATCCAGACTAATAGTTCGTTGTTTAATTCAAAATTTTTGCACTAGATTATTAGTCCCTAATCTATTGGACTATTGTATCTCATTGGGGGGTGGGACACAAATGAAGGGATAAGATGGTGTAGACACCCCATTTTTTACCGTCCTTAAGACTTGGACATCACCATTGGAACACTTGGTGATTACCTTTGTTTGTATTCGTCTTGAGTTCCCGGAGGTCTCGGTTGCGCGCCTTGCCTCAGGATCTCTCGACTCGACCGTGTTGTGTTTGGTTTTGCACCAAACACTTGTGTTTTTCCTTGGAGGGGCAGGGAATGCCTTGTGAGGCATCCCCACACATCACCGGCCCTGCCTTGAGGCCACCGGCCAGTGATTTTATGCCATCGGCAATGTATATTGCCGGTCGGCACTCTTTGTTGCCGGTCGGCCATTTATGTTGCCAAAATGGAAATTTTGAATGGGCGATCACTGTTGATCTACTTTTAGTAGATATTTTGTGCCAGTTATGATAGCTGGCACCCACTCTGCTCCCCTCCATACACGTGTATGGAGGGATTTCCCTCTTGGATGGCTTGTTTTGAAAGCCTTACAAGAGGGAGTTGCCTATAAGAAGAGGGTTCCTCTGTTGGCATGAGGGTTACAAAAATTTCAGAGGGAACTCTGGATTAGGGTTAGGGTTGATACATATTTCCTATCTCTATATCTCTCTCTTGTGTGTGTCTAGTGTGTGTTTGTCCATACTATTGCACACAAACACATAGTGTTACACCTTCTCTTAGTTGTTGAGGGACCAGAGGGTTGTTCTTGGTGTTCTTGACTGGATTTGAGCTCAAGGAGGCAACAAGATCATCATTTGTGAAGGAGGACTTCAAGGGTAAGAAACTAGTCCCTTTTTTCCCATTTTTGCACACTACTTTTATCTATCTTCCAACTATTTTTTGGCTTTGCATATAATACATAAAAGTTCTGTTTTTAAGGCCTCTAAATAGTTTGTTAAGAGTGTTTTAAGCTTTGGGGTTGTTTGACCCCTCTTAAGCCTTGTTTGGCCCTTGTTTTGTGCTATTTTGTGTGAGCTCTGGGACTTTGGTGTTTGGGCCTCCTCACCACTGAAATATTGAGGGATTTCAATGGTAAGGATGGTGCCTTGAAGTCCCAAGAAGGAGAGGGCCACCCCCTCTCCTTGTTGTCCTTGAAAAGAACCATTTTTGCTTCTTAAGGTAGCACCTAGCTTAGGCTCTTGTTGACCATGCCTTAGCTGTTATTTATGCTTATTTTTCCATGAAATAGCATTGTTTTAAGTTGGTTTTGGTACACCATGCTTTCTTAGCATACATGCCTTGTAATGCCATTTTGTTGCCTTAACATGCCTTAGGTTGTAAACCATTGTTCTAGCATGTTTTAGGCTGGCTTTGTGAAGCTTTCATGTTTATTTTGCCATGATTAAGGTCTGTCCTTAGTTGTTTGGGTCGACTTTGGCATGCATTGTATAGCCCCTTTGCATTTTGGCTTGTTGGCCTTAAGGGTGTGAGTGTATAGCATGCATTACTTGCTTTGATTTAGTGGGTTGGGACCATTTTCCATGTCATTTCAGTCCACTTGGTATGCTTGTATGCTTGCATTTCATGGTCCCTTTGATGTGTCAAAGGCTTGTGTTGCATGCTCCATGTTTTGGTCATTGTGCATGCTTTTGAATTCAAGTCATTTAGATGCCATCTAAGTAATCTTTTGGGCTTTGTTTTATGTGCTAAAACTCTGTTTTGGGTCATTGAATTCATGCCATGTTTGGTCTTGTTAAGTGTGGTTCAATACCCCTTTAGCTTGCTTTGAATCTTGGACTTTGCTTGCATACCTTGATTGCATTGTTTGGGTTGGTTTGGCACCATGTTCTTGCATGATTTTCAAAGCTTAATTTACATGCTAATTGTCCATGTTATGCCTCGTTCAAGTGTGCTTGAGAGTTGCCCTTTTGTGCTTAAGTATTAGCCCTTTAACATGTGCATGTGTGTGCGTGTGTTGGCCTCCATGTTTCAGCACTTTGGCCACTGATTTAGGCTTGTTTGAGAATTGCCTAATCATGTTTAAGTCCATCTCTTTGCCTGTTTGCATGCTCACCTCACATGGTTGCTTGCATACTTGCATGTACACATTGCATTGCCATGTTGCATCCTTAGCTCGCATGCTTAGGTTGCATTGCATTGTGCATGCATTGCCTCACCTGTTGAAGTGAGTCATGATAGAGGTAGAAGCCCCTTGATTTGACTATGTGCATTGCATTACATTTGAAATGAAAAATGCACAACTTGGTCTCTTGGGCTATCACGCATTAAAATGCGCGCTTGATGGTCCAAGAACCAAAGACCATGTCCCTTCGAGTCATAAACATGATAAGGGATATGGTCGGTGCATACATTGCTTGAAATGAATTGCCATGCTGTGCCTTGCCCCCTGCTGCTGTCAATTGCAGGTTCTGTAGACATTCTTGGCCGATCGACAGTGTTCAGTGCCGACCGACCATAAATCCGTGGCCGATAGCTTCATCAACAGTCGATGATCACATCTTACTGCTGGTGGCCATTCTCCTCAGCAGGTGGTGTCTCCCAATGTCCAGGGAAGCAATTCTGAGACTTTGGTAGTTTTCAGAAGGGCAGAACAGGGAAAACAGAGGCAGCCTACGCATGGCAGTGGACTTCCGAGCAAGACCCGAGCACGCGTGCATTGAGCCCTCTTCCCGAGGCCCTTTTTCTTACTTTCTTAAATTAATTAATTTGTTTAATTAATTTAGTTGGTCTGTAATAATTAATTAGATAGGATAGTTAATTCATTATTCGAATTGTATTATTCTTTTGGTCCCACCGAGCGAGGGCGAATCTGTAATAAGTGTGGGTGAGTGTGCGCATGTTTTCCAATCCTTACTTCTTTCTCCTTTTTACTTACCTGCTTTTGATGGTTAGTATTAGGACATGTTTAATTTAGCATACCTTATGCTATGCATGCGCATCCATACATTTGTCTTGCATGCACCAAGCTCGGCGCATCATGCTAACTGCATTTGTATTTCGATTCCAAATTGAATACGTGTTAGTCATAGCATTTCACATGTCATTATAGATTAGCCGAGCTTGTCTAGATTGCATCTTTGCATGTGATTGCGTTAGCCATTTTAAACATGAACTAGGATCATGCATGTGATTACTAACTAGTTTCTGTTTTGGCTTGGAGTACTAGGTAAGCTTTTATGCTTTAGCATACCACATGCGTGTGAGTGTTGCCATAATTGCATGATTACCATGAGGCTAGCTGCTTATGTGATATAACTGCTTGAATGCCTGTGGATAGAGGTTGAATTACCTAAATTGGAATAATACATTAAAACTGCGAGTTTTAAGCCCACTAGATAGTGGCAAAACCATCTTTTCTAAAGCCTACTTGGGGGTGGCAAAACCTGCATTTTAGCCTACTTGCGGGTAGCAAACCATTTTCAAAACAAACAGGCTATGTTTTGTTCCAATTTAGGCGAGTTGGTCTATACTTGTTTGCTGTGCGCATAACATAGTAATTCTAGGCTAATAACCGGAATAAGAAAACATAACGTTTTCAAAATTGGATATCATGATTAGTAGAAGTCGATCTTCGGATCGGGCGAGAGGGGGTGCTCATAGCTGACCTTCCCCAATCGTACCCAAGTTCCCGAGCCGAGGTAACTTTGGTGATGACGGACACGTGGCCTTTGGCACCGAGTCAAGGTTTCCTAAATTTTCCAAAATAAAATATTTAGGTGGCGACTCTGTATCTGGCAAAGCAGTCCATGTTTGGCACTTCTTTCAAAAATCTATTTTCTCAAAACGATTTGCCGGATTTGGACTCTTTGGTTCAGATTAAGAACCGTGACAAAAATCGAGTCCGAACTGTAGTAGCGAGGCCTTCTCGAGGCGCGTCTACAGTTTCTGGCGACTCTGCTGGAGAGTTTGGAGAGCTTGACTCGAACTCGTGATATCCTGTTTTGATTTCATTTATGTGTCTCTTTGCATTGCACGTGCATTGGTGCACCTAGGACACCGTGTTTGCCATCTGCCATTCCTGAACGGTTTACCGGAGGCTTGTCTTGTCAAGACATGACCAAAAGGCTGACCGGTTGTGGGCTCTGACAGTATGGGAACACAAACCCCGGTTTTACCGGGGCACCCTTTTTGACCATTCGACCTAGTGCATATCGAAAACCCATAGTGACTATTCCAAACTAGGACAGGTTGCTTACCCGATGATAGGTTGTTTGAAACCGTTGTGTGCATAGTGAAACCCTAGCTCCTGACAAAATAGGACAGGGAAACCCTACCCCAACATAGGGGTGTTTTGGCTCTCACTTATCTGCTATGTGCCTTGGAGTGTATCTCTGCAGGGAACGTACATATCAGTTTGCGAGTTTGAGTATTAGGCCCGAGGGCACCAGTATCAGTGTTGTCGAGAAATCAGTTATATCTGCGGGTATCAGTTCAGTTTTGAGAACAGTGATTCTGGGGAACAGTGACCAGTAGTAGAGTGCAGTTGTTCGACTACACCTGTATTTGATCCGTTTGGGCTGAAATGCTGCTTGTTTTTCCTTTCAGTTCAGAGAGTTCAGAGAGTTGATACAGAATAGCCAGTGTTCCCTCTTGCTGAGGCAGGACTTATGATGACGCAAAATTCAGAAGAGACTGTGGTTATGACAGCCGCATAAGGTTAAGGAATCAGTTTGCAGGGCGAGACCGATGGTGATGCACCACACCCGCCCAGGTCGCCCATTGTACACCCAATCTGGGCACCCCAATTATATCAGGCTCGCGAGCCTACCACGTTCGAGCTGATGGGAATGATAGGTGATCTCCAAAGGTCCGTGGCAGATCTCGCCTACGGAATGTCAGCTTCGCCATCCGCAGCACCATATGCCGGGAATTTTGTGCCACAGGAGCTCCCGCTACTGGGACGAATTGTGATCGAGCTTAACCAACCCGAGGTGGTCTCAAGTTGTAGCAATGATGTATCGACACCAACCCAAACCCTTGATTAGGCTGAGGCCAGAGGTAAAAACAAAGCAAAGGCAGATGCCGATCCCGTTGAGCAACTGCTGTGGGCAGTTGAGGCTTTGAAAGCCAGGGGGATGAACAAGCAACAAACATCTGCGGTTATGACCAAAACTGTGGATGATATTTTCCCCACTCCGATCGAGGGCAGTTCAAGCCAGTCAGAAAACCGGGACAGACCCCGTCACGCCAGAACAGTTCCTTCCATTCCAAACCCTGTACTCGGGAAAGATCAGAAAGTAAAGGCAATGCATGCTGACCCGTTCGCTAGTGCGTCTGGAAAGAACACTCAGACTTCGAAATACCTACCCCAAGGGCACAGGACCTTCCACGCTCTCTACATGCCACTGTCTAAGGCATTTCAAATCCTGGCCGAAAGGGGGCATCTTAAACCCCTTGAGCCTAGGCCCCTCCTCAGTCCTCTTCCAGCAGGCCATGACGCTACTCAGTACTGCGCGTACCATCAGCAGACTGGCCACCCCACCGATAATTGTTTCCGCCTCCGTCATGAGGTACAAGATTTGATCGATAACGAGGTTATCCTCCCGCCCACCTCAGCAAAGTCCGTTACTACCCAACTATTGGATTTTGAGGATACTGCGAGTATGTGATCGGGGATGGGTCACCTTTAGGCGGTGCCCGACATCTTGATGTGGCGTCTGGCACGCATTTTTGAGCATCTACGAAAGTTAGTTTTGTAATTTCTGGCTTGGGTGTCGAGCCAGTCTTTGGTTTCTTTTTGAGTCTGTCTCATTGTCTTGAGTCAGTTCTTTTGATTAAGGGTCTGTCTTGTTGTAACGAGTCAGTCCCCCTGTATAGAATGTCGAGTGATTCCAGGGTTGTTGCCTCGAACACCATTTTTGTATTTAACCCTTTTGCTTTCTTTTTGAGTCTGTCTCTGCTGTGGAGCCAGTTACATCTGAGAAACCTGAATGAAACAGCTGCGGCTATTATGTTTCCGTGCTTATTGTTTGTTTTGGGCTAGTTGTGCCAAAGGTTTTGAATGGAACGGCCCTGCATTCTACCTGCTCTTCTGCGCCTTGAGAATTATTGTATTGACCTAAGTTCTTCAAAACTTTTTTCGAAACATTGTGATAAAAACGAAGAGGAAGGAATTCCTCCGGTTTTACAAAAATTTGATCAATTGAGAGAAAGAGAGGCATGCTAAGCCCTTAATGAATGAAATCATGCTTGTCAGGGTGAGTACTGGGAAGGACCCTAGCTTGATCCAAACCGGTTCCACACCATCTTCAGCGCGAGCGATTTGTCGCTTTTTAAAAAAAAAAAACTTTCAAAAACAAAATATTTTGCGCGATCCTGCGAAGACCTGTGTGGAATCGCTCCTGAGATGGTGCAGCCTAGGATCGCTCTCGACCTCAAGATTCGACCTGTTTGTTTTGAACCTCGAACTCATTCGGAACATTCAACGGTCAACTGTTAGAGAAGGCCCGTGTGGCCAGTTTTGAAGCAGCCTTCGAACAAGAGGCACCAAAGTCGAATAAAAAAGATTAGATCTCACCAGAAAAAGCTCGTAGAGCAACCATCATGGATTCTTCTACAAATCATTGCAACAGTCGTTCTCCTAGATACAGAGAGGCTTCAACTTCAAAAACCATTTGGCGTGGACTTGTTACACTTTTACCCTTTGAGAGGCTCACTGGGCCGAAAACTCGGAAGGGTGACCCAGGCAAAAGTTAGAGCAAGAGAAAAATATAAAAAAAAAAAGAGAAAAAATAAAATCAAAAAAAGAAAAAAAAAGAGAATGAAAAGATACAAAAAATCAAGAAAAAAAAAAGAAAATGAAAAGAAGCTCGCAAGGTCGAAAACCCGCATCGGGCACCTTGGCAAAAGTTAGAGCCTGAAAAGTGAAGGTTAAAATACCTGAGTGTACCTTAACTGGAACTACGTAAGGCTTGATTCCCATGTTTGGGATACGTAGGCAACTTCATTCTGAAGTCCAGCCCCCAACGCTTTCATAGCATCTCAATCCATACAATGGTTTCGATTTCATCCCAAAGTCCAGTCGCCAACACTTCCAAAGTGACTGTGTCCATATATTGATTATGACCGTCTTCGTCATCTTCGTGTCCAAGAGTTCGACCACCACCAATGAAGACTGTTTGCGGACTGCTGCGGCATCATCCAAACAAGGGGCAACTTTCCGTTGCCACGAGTGGTCACGAGTCGCCGTTCAAACTAGGGGCAACTTTCCGTTGCCATGCAGCCCCTTCAAGCAAGGGGCAATTTTCCATTGCCTCCGATCCGAGGTTGCGCATCTCAAGGGTAAGTTCCGTGCTCGTTTAGCATTGGCCGTTTGCAAAAATAGTTTTTTACTGAGGTTGACTACTTTCTCGAAAACTATTCCATTTTCCAAAACCCGACCTTTTCTTGGACCCAAAAAAGGAAAATTTTCAGTGCTTACAGCCCGACTTGCGTGATTTTCAAATCAAAAATTGAACAAGTACATTAATCCGACTCTCATCTTGATCAAAATTGTTTTAGTAGAAAACCAAAACAAAAATGGTCAAAATGATGAACTAGGGGCACAGTTGAGTCAGGCGTTCTGTCTTTCCCCCGTCGTCAACATACTTGCCAGGAGGGCACTCTACCCACCAGAAGAAATAGCCGTGAGCTAACGGCGTTGGGCATAAACCCACAACTTTCTATTCATTCATCAATCACCTTAGAGAGGGACGAAAAATGAGAGAATAAAGAATAGAGAGGTGTAAGTTGAGAGAAAAGTAAGAAAAAGGGTTTTGAGAGGAAAAAATCGAGCCTGAGGGCCGAGTGATGTGAGAATCACAAATCAGAAAGGGTGCGAAATATACCCGGAGGAACTGGCTCCTCGAGATTTGAGGTCTTTCATTGAACATGTCCGCGTGTCGTGTCTTTCGTTTTGTTTACCTCAACTTTTGTTTTGGGTCTTTTCCGAGCGTGTTTCGTTGTGTTTAGGTCGTGTACCCTTTTGTTTGAGTCCTTCCCGCTGTGTTCAGTTGTAGGCTCGATACCCCGGTTGAAAATCCTTTTTTATTTTTGAAAATCGTTTATGCTCAGAGTGCTGTGCCATTCTCTACATCTGTGCGAAGCAAAAGAAGAAGAAAAAAAATTCAGGGCATCTGAGCGTGCTTCAACTTCAACTGGTTCCCTCTTTGTGTTCCGTCTTGTCAGATTGGGCCATTTGTTCAGGATTTGCTGTGTGCAGAATGAACCGAGTGTGGTGTTAGGGGCTGTATGCAGACTAATCCCCAACAGAGTATGGGCTGTGCGTTCAGTTTGAGCAGTGTGTTGCTTGGGCTGTTTTGCTATGAGGCCGTTTGGTTATCGGATCATTATAGTACAAATGCTCGATTTTCAGACAACAGGTCAATTCCATTCACATTGAGGTGTAACATGATGTGATGCGATGCAATACATGAGATATGTAAATGTAACACTTTTTAAACAAAAAGTTTGTTCATTTCATTATCTTTTTCAAGTACATAGCTTTGAAAACAAAAATCTGCCTGTGACAGTACAAGGTAATCTAACTACCAGCAAAGAGAAGAAAGAAAAAAAAAGAAAGTACAAAAAAGAAGAAAAGCAGCAATCTGGATCATCATCAGTAGTCTTGGGCCCGGGGATCTGTCCTCGCCCTCTTCCTGGATGAAGGTCCAGGGGCATCGTCATCAGCATCGCCATCTGAGCCTGAGTCTGAGTCGTCTCCAGCCTCCTCAGATGACCCGGCCTCTGCCTCTGCCTCGGACTCATCATCATCATCATCGTCATCATCAGGGGTCGGCGCCCGAGAGCTACTCCCGACATGAACATGCCCCGCCCTGGTACGGGGACGTACAACATCTCCATGCCCTCCTCGAGCAGGAATAGAGGGCCCAGCCGGAGCACCACCCACCGGAGGAATCTGGAAAAGGGGCTGAAAAGCACAAAAGGCAAATACATCAGAATACTGTGAGCAGTGTATCAGTGCAGAATGCA
>NW_021024982.1:309940-477242 GCF_004153795.1 Camellia sinensis | reverse complement strand
GTTTTAATTTCGAATTGCGAATTGAAAGCCTTATCAGTGACTGATTCAGAAATTGGTTAGTGCTACATGCTAATGAGGATTTATAGAATTTTATGGTAGGTTTAATTAAAATTCAATTTAGAATGATTAAATTAGAATAAACAATGCTAAATTAATTGAATCTAGGTTAATTACATGTTTTGCCATTGAGTGGGCATATACCATGTTGCACACCTTATTCACATTTTGATGCATCATCTTTTCCTTCCTCAAGACCAAACCGTGAGTGAGAGAGAGTGGGAGAAAATTGATTCATCTAGAGATTGGCTTGGAAAATTAGAGGAATAGAAGAAGAATTGCATTTTTGAGCTAACACACTTAGAATTCAAGACTTAAGGTAGGAAATTCATTCCCTTAATTATGAATTTAAGTTGTTTCATGCTTGGTTTATGGAAAAATTGGCGATTTGAGTCAAGAATTAGCTTAAAGTGTTGATTTGAGAGTGAATTCATGCATGCATGTCCATATCATAGAGCTTGAAGTTATTTTTCATGAAATTCTTACATGCATGTTCATATTTTAGTTGTAGTCCAAGAATTCACCATGTTTTAGAGTTCAGTCTTGCATTTGATCATGTTTTGGAGCATTAGAGTTCATAAGAACTCATGCATGTTATGTTCTTGCATTGTTCATGAAAGTTTCATTGGAATTGTGTTCAATTGGCATACTTTTGGCCTTTGATTTTATAAAATGATCTTCAAAACATGTTGTATTATGAGTTTCTAAGTTTTTTCCAGAAAATTGGCCCAAAAAGATGAGTTTTGGTATGTTTGATTCTTGGTTTGAGCTTTGGGAGCAAATCTGAAAAACCCAGATTTTGGCTTCCACACTCGAGCGACCACCTTTGTTCTCAGACTCTCGCTCGAGCGACGGAATGCCGGCTCGAGCATAAATTGCAAGCTCTCAGGTTTTTGCGTGTGCAGATGCACGCTCGAGCGACGATACCTACGCTCGAGCGAGGAACTGTGTCTCACGCTCGAGCGAGCATCGAGCAGAGAATTTCAGCAACCAGTACTTTTTTCATTTTTACTGACCGCTCGAGCTGGGGAGTCTATGCTCGAGCAACCCCTCTGTTTTGGTAAGCTTGCTCGAGGGGGGAAAGCTACGCTCGAGCGAGACCCCTGTTTTCAACAAATTTTGAAAAGTGTTTGAAAGTACATCTTTGCATTCTCATTCCATCCTAGGCATTCCTAAGCCATGTTTAAAGCATCTTAATGAGGATAATGTTATAGAACCACACCAAGCCAAATAGGGGCTAAGTTGTTAATCTCGAGTGTGTACTTAGTGTGTGTTCGTTCTGCAACTGTGTAGGGTTGGCACCCGAGGACGCTGATTAGCCTGCCTATACCTTAGTAACCTGTGAGTAACAATGTTGTAAAGATACGTTCAATTATAATTATTTCTGAACGATTGACTGTACTGCTTTCTAAAATGACATTGTTTACTGAACGAATGTTTGTTCTATTTGCAAATTGTACTCGTGGCATCTATAGCAACTTAATGTTACTGTTACTATTACTGCTACTGTACTGTTACTGTTATTGTTACTGTTACTGTTATTGTTACTGCTACTATTACAGAGATCTCTGTCAGTTCCAATGTTGGGAACTACTACTGTTTACTGTTTTGATGGCCATCAACTGACTGTTCGGTCTATTAAGACCTACTGTACTGTCTTGCTATTGGATGTACCACGTATGACTACTATGATTTCTAATTGACTGATATGGCATGAAATATAAGCCACTGATTGAATAACTGATCTACTGATGCAAATGACTGTTTTAATTATTAAAAGGACATTCATTCTTGACCCCTTTACGCATTTGTTATTCACTGGGTTTTAGCTCACTATTTATATATGTATGTAGATGGCCAGGCACCGGACCGAAGCTAGGAGCGTCAAGTTAAGCTCATGTTTTGTCAAGCCAACTATTGTGCCTCACTTCGAGGTTCCGAGTCCGTTCAAGCCAAGGCTGTTTTGGGGTGTCTCAGATTCACCCTTTTGTCTCTGTTTGTAATGAATGCTTAAGACTTTTGCCTGTACAGTTATGGTGAAGGGATTGGATCCCTAACCTGTATGTTACGTGTATCTAATATGTATATATATTTATGGTTATGATGTGGACTAGTCTATAAAAGTCTTTTTCCATTCAGATTTTCACAGCTCATTGGACATCTTCTATTTTCTGTTTGGCTTCCACCAGCCCCTTTTATACTGTACTACTGTTATTACTATTAAGCAGGCCTTTGGTAATCACGGGTTACTGGCCGGTTATGATGCTAAACCCTTAGAGGCGGGTTTGGGTCATGACAGAGTGGTATTAGAGCACGAGTTATACCGCACACACGTGTCCAAATGAGCTATAAGATGTCCTAGAAAAGTAATTAAGGCATTGCATGAGCATGAGAAAGTGTGTGTGGCCATGATATGAATATATGTGCTAATGTGCTTGAGTAAGCAATTTCCTATGTTTATTATTACCGTATTGCATATGGTGAAACGGAGAATGCAAGAAATGCCAATGAATCTGAATCATCTGAAGCAAGAATGACGAGGTTGGAAAGAATGGTTGAACTGTTGACCGGGGCCCTAAGGCAACAACAAAACCAACAACCCTCACCTCCTCCAGTACAGCCAGAACCGAATATCAATGATGATGTAATTGCTTTGACACAGAAGTTCAACAAAATGAAGCCACCAACGTTCCAAGGAGGTCTTGAGCCATTAAAGGCCGAAGCATGGGTTTTAGAAACCGAAAAGTTGTTCGAAGTGTTTCCTTGTTCGGAGGCGCACAAAGTATTATTGGCTACATTTGCCTTACAAGAAGAGGCTAGACGGTAGTGGATGCTGATTCGTGATACAAGCAATGCTATGACTTGGGCTCAGTTTAAAGAAGCCTTTTATGAGAAATACTTTCCCCAGTGTGTCCGAGATCGCAAGGTAACTGAATTTGAACAGTTGAAGCAGGGCACCATGTCAGTAGCAGAGTATGAATCTAAGTTCACTGAACTCGCCCAATATGCACCATACATGGTTGATACTGATTATAAAAAGGCCAGGAAGTTTGAAGGCGGGCTTAATGTAGAGATACTTGATCGAATCAATGTTTTGAAACTACTCAAATATGTGGATGTCCTTGATCGAGCAATTATGGCCGAGGCAAATGTCACTGCATTGCAACAGACTAAGACACCGGTGACCGAATGACGGGGTAAGAGGCGAGGCTTCAATTTCAAAAAGGGTCGAAATAACTCCTTGAATAAAAAGCAAAACACAGGGTCAATAAGCAGCTCTAGTCAGGGAAACAGTTCCATACCACCCTGCTCCGAATGTGGCAAAAGACATAAGGGGGTTTGCTACAAAATTTCTGGGGCTTGTTACAAGTGTGGCAAGGTGGGTCACATGGTCAAAGATTGCCCTTCCACGTCTCAAGGCAATAGTAAGGCTGCAGCTAGTGCCACAGCGTCAACTGTTACACCAAAACCCAATCCCAAAGCTACTGGAAAGGAGCCTTTAAGGCAAGGTCGGGTGTTTGCACTCGTATCGGGAGATGTGCAGAACACCGAGACAGTCATGTCAGGTATACTCTCAATTTGTGCTCAAAATGCCTATATTCTGATTGATTCGGGGTCTACACATTCATTTGTCTCGCATGCTCTTTCACAAAAATTAAATAGACCACTAGAACCCATGAATTATTTGTTAGTTGTATCTTCACCTGCTGGGGGATCTATGACTTGTGCTTATGTGTATCCTGCATGTGAGATTGTTATTGGGGATGTACTTTTGTATGTTGACTTACTGCCTTTGAATATTGACCATTTCGATGTAATTTTGGGAATGGATTGGTTAACAAAATATCATGCTTCCATAGATTGTGTAACGAAACAAGTTGTTTTTCGTCCACCTAGATTGCCTGAATTTGTGCTTAACGGAGTTGGTGTAGTACCTCCCCCATACCTGATTTCGTCCATGAAAGCATTCAAATTAATTAAAAAGGGGTGTAAAGGGTATTTATGTTGCATATTGACTGTACCTGCTGATACTAAAGCTAATGTAAACAGTATTCCTATAGTCAGAGAATTCCCAGATGTTTTTCCAGATGACTTGCCAGGGGATTTGATTGATAGGGAGATCGAGTTCACTATTGAAGTGTTACCGAGTACACAGCCAATTTCTAAAGCTCCGTACAAAATGACACCTACTGAATTGAAAGAATTAAAAATTCAGCTGCAAGAATTGTTGGATAAGAAGTTCATCAGGCCCAATACTTCACCGTGGAGCGCACCAGTTTTATTTGTGAAAAAGAAAGACGGCTCACTAAGACTCTGCATTGACTATCGCGAATTGAACAAGGTGACAGTGAAAAATAAGTACCCATTGCCTCGTATTGATGATTTATTTGACCAATTGCAAGGTGCTCAAGTTTTCTCCAAAATTGACCTTAGATCCGAATATCATCAGTTGAAAGTCAAAACAGAGGACATTGAACAGACCACCTTCCGAACGAGGTACGGACATTATGAATTTCTTGTTATGCCTTTCAGAGTTGCTAATGCGCCTGCTACATTTATGGACCTTATGAACAGAATTTTCAAACTATTCCTCAATGAATTTGTGGTTGTTTTTATAGATGACATTTTGATTTATTCCAAGAGTAAGGAAGAACATGAATGTCATTTGAGAATTGCTTTACAGACCTTAAGATAACAGAAACTGTATGCAAAACTAACAAAGTGTGAATTTTGGCTTGATAATGTTATGTTTTTTGGGGCATGTGATTAGTAAGGATGGCATTTCAGTTGACCCACAGAAGATTGAAGCAGTGGTGAATTGGCCTAGACCGACTAATGTTACTGAAGTTTGGAGTTTCTTGGGTTTAGCCGGGTACTACAGGAGGCTTGTGAAAGATTTTTCCAAAATTGTTCTACCATTGACTCAGTTGACCCAAAAGAGAACATCATTTGACTGGACTGATCAGGGGGAATCAGCTTTCCAAGAAATGAAGACTCAACTTGTGACTACACCGATTCTCACCCTATCCTCAGGTACGAATGGATTTACTATTTTTAGTGATGCTTTTCATAAGGGTTTGGGATGTGTGTTAATGCAGAATGGTAGAGTTATTGCGTATGCTTCCCGATAACTGAGGCCACACGAAAAGAATTACCCAACTCATGACTTAGAACTTGCTGCAGTAGTATTTGCATTAAAAATTTGGCGTCACTACCTATATGGGGCAACATGTGAGGTGTACACAGATCACAAGAGTTTGAAATATTTCTTTACATAGAAAGAGTTAAACATGAGACAACGGAGATGGTTAGAACTGATAAAGGACTATGACTTGTAAATTTTGTACCATCCAAGGAAAGCTAACACCGTTGCTAATGTACTTAGTCGGAAATCAATTGGGAATTTGGCCTGTTTACTCACCGGACAGAAAGAACTGCTATGTGATCTTAAGAAATTTGAAGTTGAGATTGTCCTACAAGAACAAGGTGGAACATTGGCTATTACTTCTGCTCAATCGGCACTTATTGAGGAGATTAAAGAAAAACAACACCAAGATGACTTTTTGAAAAAGATCATTGATGAACGGGAATCCAAACCAAGGCTAGATTTTAAAATTGAAAACAATGTATTGAAATTTCAAGGAAGGCTGTGTGTACCAAATGATTCCGAACTGAAAAGGCGAATTTTGCAGGAAGGCCACAATTCAAAACTTTCCATCTATCCAGGAAATACAAAAATGTACCAAGACTTGATACTTAATTTCTGGTGGCCAGGAATGAAGAAAGAAATTGCCGAGTTTGTGTCGAAATGCCTACATTGCCAACAAGTCAAAGCTGAACATCAACGACCCGCAGGCTTACTTCAGCCCTTACCAATACCGGAGTGGAAATGGGAACATATTACTATGGATTTCATTGTCGGATTGCCTCGCTCCAGTAAAGGTATGGATTCAATTTGGGTTATTATTGATCGATTGACTAAATCTGCTCACTTCTTACCTATCAAAACAATTGATAATGCAGACAAATTGGCTACAATTTATATTGATGAGATTGTCAGATTGCATGGAGTGCCTGTGTCTATTGTTTCTAATAGGGACTCGAAGTTTACATCGAGATTCTGGCAAAGTCAGCAAACGGCATTGGGTACCAAATTGAGACTGAGTAGTGCATACCATCCTCAGACAGATGGCTAATCAGAAAGAACCATCCAGACTCTGGAAGACTCACTGCGTATGTGTGTTCTTGACTTCTAAGGAAATTGGGAAAGTCATTTACCTTTAGTTAAATTCGTCTACAACAACAGTTTTCACTCGAGCATTGGTATGGCGCCTTTCAAGGCTTTATATGGCAGAAAATGTCGGTCTCCTATTTGCTGGGCAGAAGTTGGAGATGGGCCTTTACTTGGGCCCGAGATTGTACACGAGACCACAGAAAAGGTGAAACTGATTCAACAAAGATTGAAAACCGCACAAAGCAGACAGAAAAGTTATGCGGATGTATGAAGGCGAGACAGGGAATATGAAGTGGGTGATCATGTTTTTGTTAAAGTGACACCAATGAAAGGACAGACCCGTTTTGGGGCTAAGGGTAAGCTAGCACCGAGATATGGGCCATATGAAATCATTGAAAAGATTAATCCAGTGGTGTACCAAGTAGCGTTTCCTCCTGAAATGGAGCATATGCATAATGTCTTCCATATTTCAATGTTGAGGGATTATCTTCAAGATCCCTTCCATGTTATTGAACCTACCCGTGTGGTGTTAAGTGATGATTACACTTATGAAGAACGGCCTATTCAGATTGTAAACCGACGAATCAAGAAGTTGAGAAATAAGGAAATCCCGTTAGTGAAAGTGGATTGGCAAAACCGTGGTGGCGTTTATGCCACTTGGGAAAGGGAAGACGATATGATGAAAAGATATTCTGAATTGTTCCTTCTAGATCCAGTGTTCTTCCAAAATGAAGGTAATTCGAGTTTGGAGGACCAAACTCTTTTTAAGGGGGGAAGACTATGACAACCCTCACCTCTAATTAGCGTTAAATTGTGATTAAGTATGATAAGTAATTGATTAGGATGAAATCCTAAATTGTTGTGTGAGTGTGTTATTTTAAATGCATTTCTATCTGTTTGTCATTGAATGATCTGTTCATGTTTTAATTTCGAATTGCGAATTGAAAGCCTTATCGGTGACTGATTCAGAAATTGGTTAGTGCTACATGCTAATGAGGATTTATAGAATTTTATAGTAGGTTTAATTAAAATTCAATTTAGAATGATTAAATTAGAATAAACAATGCTAAATTAATTGAATCTAGGTTAATTACATGTTTTGCCATTGAGTGGGCATATACCTTGTTGCACACCTTATTCACATTTTGATGCATCATCTTTTCCTTCCTCAAGACCAAACCGTGAGTGAGAGAGAGAGTGGGAGAAAATTGATTCATCTAGAGATTGGCTTGGAAAATTAGAAGAATTGAAGGAGAATTGCATTTTTGAGCTAACACACTTGGAATTCAAGACTTAAGGTAAGATATTCATTCCCTTAATTATGAATTTAAGTTGTTTCATGCTTGGTTTATGGAAAAATTAGCGATTTGAGTCAAGAATTAGCTTAAAGTGTTGATTTGAGAGTGAATTCATGCATGCATGTCCATATCATAGAGTTTGAAGTTATTTTTCATGAAATTCTTACATGCATGTTCATATTTTAGTTGTAGTCCAAGAATGTATCATGTTTTAGAGTTTAATATTGCATTTGATCATGTTTTGGAGCATTAGAGTTCATAAGAACTCATGCATGTTATGTTCTTGCATTGTTCATGAAAGTTTCATTGGAATTGTGTTCAATTGGCATACTTTTGGGCTTTGATTTTATAAAATGATCTTCAAAACATGTTGTATTATGAGTTTTTAAGTGTTTTCCAGAAAATTGGCCCAAAAGGATGAGTTTTGGTATGTTTGATTCTTGGTTTGAGCTTTGGAAGCAAATTTGGAAAACCCAGATTTTGGCTTCCACGCTCGAGCGACCACTTTTGTTCTCAGACTCTCACTCGAGCGACGGAATGCTGGCTCGAGCGTAAATTGCAAGCTCTCAGGTTTTTGCGTGTGCAGACGCACGCTCGAGCGACGATACCTACGCTCGAGCGAGGAACTGTGTCTCACGCTCGAGCGAGCATCGAGTAGAGAATTTCAGCAACCAGTACTTTTTTCATTTTTACTGACCGCTCGAGCTGGGGAGTCTACGCTCGAGCGACCCCTCTGTTTTGGTAAGCTCGCTCGAGCGGGGAAAGCCACGCTCGAGCGAGACCCCTATTTTCAGTAAATTTTGAAAAGTGTTTGAAAGTACATCTTTGCATCCTCATTCCATCCTAGGCATTCCTAGGCCATGTTTAAAGCATCTTAATGAGGATAATGTTATAGAACCACATCAAGCCAAATAGGGGCTAAGTTGTTAATCCCGAGTGTGTACTAAGTGTGTATTCGTTCTGTAACTGTGTAGGGTTGGCACCCGAGAACGCTGATTAGCCTACCTATAGCTTAGTAACCTGTGAGTAACAATATTGTAAAGATACGTTCAATTATAATTATTTCTGAATGATTGACTATACTGCTTTCTGAAATGACATTGTTTACTGAACGAATGTTTGTCCTATTTGCAAACTGTACTCATGGCATCCATAGCAACTTACTGTTACTGTTACTGCTACTATTACAGAGATCTCTATCAGTTCCAATGTTGGGAACTACTACTGTTTACTGTTTTGATGGCCATCAACTGACTGTTCGGTCTATTAAGACCTACAGTACTATCTTGCTATTGGATGTACCACGTATGACTGCTATGATTTCTAATTGATTGATATGGCAAAAAATATGAGTCGTTGATTAAATAACTGATCTATTGATGCAAATGACTATTTTAATTATTGAAAGGACATTCATTCTTAACCTCTTTACGTATTTGTTATTCGCTGGGCTTTAGCTCACTGTTTTTATATGTATGTAGGTGGCCAGGCACCGGACCGAAGCTAGGAGCATCAAGTTAAGCTCATGTTTTGTCAAGCCAACTATTGTACCTCACTTTGAGGTTCCGAGTCCGTTCAAGCCAAGGCTGTTTTGGGGTGTCTCAGATTCATCCTTTTGTCTCTGTTTGCAATGAATGCTTAAGACTTTTGGTTGTACAATTATGGTGAAGGGATTGGATCCTTACCCTGAATGTTACGTGTATCTGATATGTATATATGTTTATGGTTATGATGTGGACTAGTCTATAAAAGTATTTTTTCATTCAGATTTTCACAGCTCATTGGACATCTTCTATTTACTGTTTGGCTTCCGCCAGCCCCTTTTATACTGTACTACTATTATTACTATTAAACAGGCCTTTCGTAATCACGAGTTACTAGCCGGTTATGATGCTAAATCCTTAGAGGCGGGTTTGGGTCGTGACAATCACCACCATCATCATCAACCCAAATCCCTCACCGATCTATCAAAATCGATCCCAAATCTACATAAATCCATCACTGATTTATGAAGATCTATTTTCGATCTACCGATCTTCACTGTTCTTTCCAATTATCTCCATCGACGCAGATTTACATCACCGTTTTTCACCATTGTCACCGATCTTCATCGTCGTCGACAAATTTTACATCCATTAACATCTTTTTCCGTATCAATATGTTAAAATTGTTTTTGCACTTTGTTATATTTCTTACATGGTTGTATGTGGTACAAACTCTCTTGTATTTAATAACAATTGCTTCTACCTGGTATGAAGAAATTATTTTTATTTGTATTTTCTCTTTTTATGTTAGCACACTCGGTGTAGTTGTTTATGGTCGGATTTTAATGGCCCTTGGTTTTATAAATTGGTAATTTGTTTCTTACAATTTGTGTAATTTTTAGTGCATTAATTTAGGAGGAGACTCATATTATGTAGTATTTTGAAATTTTAAAAAAAAAAAAAATAATCTTCAGAGTGCGTTTGTATGTATATTCTATGCATAATTTTAGGAGTATCTGCATCAACAATTTTTTTTTTTATATATATAGAAAAGACAAACAAAATTTTCAAAGATAAATGCTTGCAATTTTATTTCAAAAGGAGAAACTATTGCTTGATTACATGTACAGTTTAAGAAAGCTTCACAAATTTTTTGCATTTCACTTCTTTTAGCAACTTTTCATGAGCCTCCTTTACATGCCTCTTTATTTTCGACTTCTGTAAGTCTTGGCATTATAACCGTTGCATAATATTGCACCGCATTCTCCAACTGTGAATTTTTCCTTTCTAGTTCTCTCTTCTCCTGACGAGTATTAGCCAGTTGTTGTTTTAAAAAGCACACCTCGTCTTCCAATTGCTAATTTTTTTGTATTCTTGCTTGTAGTCGTCGAGTCATATTGAAAACTACAGTTATCGCCTGTGTACTAAGAGCCAGTTATAGCGATCCTGGTTTTTCCTCTCTTTATTTATTATATTCCGGACTCGGTTCTGTGGATGTGTTGTTGTTTCATTCTCATTTCCATCCTTTACTCTTTGTATTTGAGTCTTGGGTTGTGTTGGACAAGTTTGAAACAGGTCGGTTATGCTTTGAAACCAAAGGTTGATGCCCAGAATTTGGCCTTCACGCTCGAGCGGGGCTTTTGACGCTCGAGCGGGCCCTTTGTTGTTACTTCTCTACTCGAGCGGGCGTTTTGACGCTTGAGCGTGAATTTCCATCTCCCAGTATTTTTTCTCTGCAAGTCTTCGTACGCTCGAGCAGGAGTTTTGACGCTCGAGCTTGAACCTTTGATTTTGTTTTTCCGCTCGAGCGGGGAGTTTGACGCTCAAGCGGGGACCACCGCCTGCAAACTTCTGGAAGTGTGCAATCGACGCTCGAGCGGCGCTTTTGACGCTCGAGTGTGAGTCTGTGTCTGACGCACGAGCGGGGTTCCCAAGCTCGAGCGAGGCGACTTTTATATCAGTCTGAGTTTGACCTTTTTGGATCACTTTTTGATTTCTTTTCTCTCTCTTACTTTTCGAAAACCACCATTGGAGAGCACCTCACTCTAGAACTCTACCTTCTCTCTAGGATTTGATCTAGTTAGAGTGATCTCCTACCCTTGAGCCTTTACAAAAAGTGTAGAGCTTGGTGTGGGCTTCCTATCAATCCGAAAATTTCTTGATTTGGAGCACTTCGGGATTTCTTCATCATCTCCTTTGGGTTTCATCTCTTGAGGTAGGGATAACTACTCATTTCTATGGTCTTTGACATAAACTATTGGTCATTTTGATGTAATGTTGATAATGGGTAATTTTGGGGTGTTAGGGTTTCAAAATGAATAAAGAGGGGTTTGATTATTTTGACTTATAATGTGTATCTTGGGTCATAAAATGATGTTGTTGTTGTTGTTGAGGATATTTGGGACCTTTGGGTCATTGTAGATAAAAAGAGGGAGAAAGCCCTAATTTTTTGCTATGAGTTAATTTATGAAATTGAGTTGGGAATAATGAAATTAGCTCATTATGAGGTAGAATGGTGGAGTTGAATTCATTAATCACTCACCTTTGAAATTGTTGATAATTTACCTGTTGGTGCATTTATTGTCTGTTTAGAAATAATTACTTTGGACTATCGGTGGAGGATAGTCTTGATTGTTGTAGACATTGCATGATGATTAGGTGAATTAAAACTAATCAAGTTGAGTATTTGTATACATGGGTGCCGAATCCCGCGGATGAAATTTCCGTAAAATGGCCATTCGAAAATAATTACACATGGGTGCCGAATCCCGCGGACGCAATTTTCGTAAAATGGCAATTCAAAAATATCTATACATGGGTGTCGGATCCCCCGGATGAAATTTTCATAAAATGGCAATCCGAAAACATCTATACATGGGTGCCGAGTTCCGCGGATGAAATTTTCGTGAAATGGCCATGAGAAAATAATTACACATGGGTGCTGAATACCGCGGACGCAATTTCCGTTAAATGGTAGTTTGAAGTATTGTTGGCTTGAGATGTAGTCTCGCTTAAGTTGTTTAGCCAGGTTTTGAGCCGTGTTTATAAGTTGAGTTTTGTTAAGTGAAGGTTTATGGAACGGGATTGTACTGTATGTTAGTATATATGAGTTAAACATTTATCAAGTGGTAATGTTTTAGTTATTGCTCATATTATGTTTAGCATATCTCTACTGGGCATTGGCTCACCCTATATGGGACATCATTTTCAGGTCGTAGCTTGGGAGGCTTGGGGCTGTCAAACTACTTTTGTTGTTTTGTTGTATTACATGTATATCAAGCCAGGGGCTTACTTTGTGTAGAGTTAGTACTCTCTTTTTGTAACCAAGTGTTGACTTGGAAAATTGTAAGCCTATAGGGCATTTACTTTTGTTGTCAACATTTAATACCTTTTGTAAGAATACTCTGATGATTGTAATATGAAATCTCTTCTATTTATCGTGAATGTATGTTATGATGGGTTTATTTTTGAGGGCGTTACAACTTGGTATCAAAGCGTACCGGGTTTGAATACTTTAGGTACGCGGGAAGTGGTTAGTACCACAATGGGCTCGTCTCGCTTGATAGAGACTTAGATGTAGTGTTGTATGCTTATATGATAACATGTTTATGTGGCTATTTGGGTATGGGATTTAGTTTCTAGGATGTTGATTGGATCCTTGGGTTTCTGTGAGTCTTGTTGGAAAAGCACTTGATCAATGCTGTTTCTAGCCAGAACTCTAGTAACGCCTCGGGACTATCATTATCCAGAAATGAAATTCGTAAGTGCTTATGTGATTATGTGCTTATATGATTATGTGCTTACGTGGAGTGAATTACAGTTGTCCATTGCATTAGGACGCAAGTGTCATAGCTTCGGCACATTTGTGAATGTGTTAATGTTTTTCGTTACCTTTATTAGGATGTCAGGACGGGGACGTGGTGGTAGGCGAGGTAGACCTAGGAGGCAGGAGATGCCTATACCGGATAAGATTCCGGCGCAGAAGGAGGGGGTTAGTCAGGCTAATGTGGCTGAGCCAGCGGGGCAACAGGCCATGGGTGCCTTAGCCCGCGAGATAGCAGGAGCTATGAGAGAATCCATAGGCATTCTCAGAACTGAGAATCCAGTTCAGGCCTAGGTTGTTGATGTAGGGCCATCCTTTCTGAAGAGAGAGTTCTTCCGGTCTAATCCGAATGAGTTTGTTGGGGATCCCAAGGAGCCACTTAAGGCTGATGAGTGGTTGGAACAGATGACCAAGACGTTTGAGATGATTGGCATCGAAGACGGGGCATTGAAGGTGACCTTGACATCTTTCCAGCTTAAGGGGGATGCGGGTCAGTGGTGGAAGTTCATGAGAGGCCGTGTTAGTGGTACATGGGAGGCTTTTGTAGATGCTTTCCAGGAGAAGTTCTTAGCCCCAACTGTCAGGGAGAAGCTGAGGGACCAGTTTTGTCAGCTCAAGCAGCTGAGTTTATCAGTGGTCGAGTTTGAGGCTGCATTTACTAGTTTATCCAGGTTTACACCTGAGCTTGTGGCGTTTGAGAAATGTCGTTGCATCGAGTTTGAAAGGAAGTTGAGGCATGGCCTCAAGATGAGAGTTGGGGGATCCATGATCCGGGAGTATGGGCGTCTTGTGGATGCCGCGACCCATATGGAGACTATGATGGAGGATGAGGAGAGGATGAGGGGCTCCAAGAAGAGTCAGGATAGCTAGGGGGATGGTAGGAGGCAGAGGAGTTCTAACCCTCAGCAGTCCCAGAGTGCCTTGGTGAGATCTACCTTTCCAATACTGAGTTCGGGTTCTGGGAGAGACAGCCAGGGAGACTTTACCTGTTTCAAGTGTGGTCAGCTGGGCCACAAGTCTCCATCTTGCCCGCAGAGGGGAATAAGTCAGGGAGCAGCTTCATCTTCGGCTCGACCTCAGAGCCAGAGTCAGGGCAGAGGCCGATCGTCCTCTTGTTACCAGTGTGGTCAGGCAGGGCACCTAAAGAGGTTCTGCCCACAGTTTGGTGGTACACCCGGTGCGTCTGGTTTGAGACAGACGCAAAGTTCGCAGCCAGCACAGTCTGTTCAGGCCTTGAGGGCCAATCAGGGGGCTTCATCGTCTCAGTCTGTGCACCAGTCTTTTGCTCCGAGAGGTGAGCAGGTAGATCAGGGGCCTATAGGGCTTGTGTATGCTATTACCGTGCAGGATCTAGTACCGGCTCCATCTGTTGTGAGAGGTACCTTTTTGTTTTTCAACTCGGTTGCTAATGTGTTGATTGATACGAGTGCATCCCATTCTTTTATACCTGCTGCATTTGCATCTGTTTTGGGTTTGGAGTTGGCACAATTAGCATCTCCTATTTGTGTAGTATCACCTATAGGGGGTGAATTGATTTTGAAACAAGGGTGTAGATGGTGCGACATAGAGGTCGCTGACCGCCGACTTCCATTTTCATTTGTAGTTATGGCTATGTCGGGTTTTGATGTTATTTTGGGTATGGATTGGTTATCGTCATACCGAGCAGTTATTGATTGTTACCACCAGAGGGTCACTTTTTGTACCTTGAGCGGGGATTGTTTCCATTTCTTGGGGGATCGGGTTGGTAGTGTGTTACCACCAGTATATGATCCACGAGGGCGGAGTGAGCTTAGTGGTCTCCTCGCTAGCTTTATGAGTAGTGAATGTGATGAGACCCAGACTGTATTGCCGAGAGTGGTTTGCGAGTATTCGGATGTTTTTCCTGAGGACCTTGTTAGTTTACCACCTCATCGAGAGATCGAGTTCTCTATTGACTTAGAGCCCGGCACGGCGCCAATTTCCATGGCACCTTACCATTTTTCCCCAGCCGAGTTGAGTGAGTTGAAGATTCAACTCCAGGAGTTGCTGGATAAGGTTTGTCTGCCCTAGTGTTTCACCGTGGGGAGCACCGGCCCTCTTTGCTAAAAAGAAGGATGGTGCCTTGAGACTTTGTATCGATTATCGAAAGTTGAATCGGGCTACGGTTAAGAATAAGTACCCTATGCCCCGTGTAGATGATCTGTTTGACCAGTTGAAGGGTTCCCGTTGTTTCTCTAAGATAGACTTGAGATCGGGTTACCACCAGTTGAGGGTCAGGAATGAGGATATTCCGAAGACGGCATTCCGTACGCGGTATGGCCACTATGAGTTTTTGGTGATGCCTTTTGGGCTCACCAATGCACCGGCAGTGTTTATAGACTTGATGAACCGGATATTTCAGGAATTCTTAGATCATTTTGTAGTCGTCTTCGTGGACGACATCCTAATTTATTCGCCTTCAGAAGAGGAGCACGAGGAACACTTGAGAGTGGTGCTCGAGTTGCTTAGAGCCCATAGGTTGTTTGCCAAGTTTGGGAAATGTGAATTCTGGCTAGGAGAGGTCAAGTTCTTAGGCCATGTGGTTTCCAGGGAAGGGGTGTCTGTTGATACATCCAAGATAGAGGCAGTGCAAGATTAGGCACAGCCTAAGAGTGTTTTTGAGATCCGTAGTTTTCTGGGATTAGCTGGGTATTACCGCCGGTTTGTGAGAGATTTCTCCAGGCTAGCTTCGCCATTGACTAGATTGACGCGGAAAGGGGTCAAGTTTGTATGGAGTGAGACTTGTGAAAAGTCGTTGCAAGAGTTGAAAGTTAGATTGACCACAGCTTCTGTGTTGATTATCCCAGAGAGAGGTTTGGGTTATGCAGTTTATTGTGATGCCTCACGAGAGGGTTTGGGTTGTGTGTTGATGCAAGAAGGGAAAGTGGTAGCCTATGGCTCACGTCAGTTGAAGATTCACGAGAGGAATTACCCTACTCACGACCTAGAACTAGCAGCAGTAATTTTTGCCTTGAAGATTTGGAGGCACTACCTTTATGGTGAGAGATTCGAGGTATTCTCGGATCATAAGAGTTTGAAGTACCTGTTTACACAGAGAGACTTGAATTTGAGGCAGAGGAGGTGGATGAAGTTCATTGAGGACTATGACTTCGAGTTGCACTATCACCAGGCCAATATTGTGGCCGATACCCTTAGTAGGAAATCCATTAGTGATGTAGCTTGTATAGCCATCCGGGAGTGGGAGATGTTGGGTGCACTTGGCGAGTTTGATTTGCTTCTGGGCGAATCCGTTGAGGCTGCGGCCTTGTTCTCTATTGTTGCGCAGCCTACACTTGTGAATCGAGTGTTAGAGGCACAGGGAGGTGACCTTGAGGTAGAATCCCTCCGAGAGAAGATCTCCAACGGAAAGGCTGAGAAGGGTTTGTCTGTGTATCCCGACCTAAGTGTGAGATACTGAGACCATTTGTTTGTGCCGGAGTCTTGCTGAGAGGAGGTACTCCGAGAGTTTTACCATTCACGCCTTGCGGTGCATCCGGGAGGCACCAAGATGTATCGTGATTTGGGTCGCCAGTTTTGGTGGCAGGGTATGAAGAGAGATGTGGCAGTTTTCGTGTCGAAGTGCCTTACTTGTCAGCAAGTGAAGGCCGAGCATCAGAGGCCAGCGGGTTTGTTACAACCCTTGCCTATAGCCGAGTGGAAGTGGGAACATGTCACTATGGACTTCGTTGTAGGTCTTCCGAGGACTCAGCGGGGTAATGATGCTATTTGGGTGGTTGTAGACCGATTGACTAAGTCGGCGCACTTTATCCCTATGCGCGTGAGAGATTCGATAGATCATCTTGGTGACTTGTATATTCGGGACATAGTGAGGTTGCACAAGGTCCCAGTGTCAATCGTCTCTGATAGAGATCCTCATTTTACTGCTAGGTTGTGGCAGAGTTTGCAGAGTGCCTTGGGCACTAAATTGACCTTTAACACAGCTTATCATCCTCAGACTGACGGACAGTCCGAGCGTACTATTTAGATCCTTGAGGATATGCTTCGAAGGTGTGTTCTTGACTTTAGTGGGTCATGGGAGAGGCACTTGCCCCTAGTGGAGTTTGCCTATAATAACAGTTTTCAGTCGACTATCGGTATGGCACCATTTGAGGCATTGTATGGCCGACCGTGTAGGTCTCCAGTTTGTTGGGCCGAGGTGGGTGATGCATCTTTGTTAGGCTTGGAGTTGGTGAGGGAAACGACGGAGAAGGTTGAGCTTATCTATAAGAGGCTTGTCACTGCCCAGAGTCGCCAAAAGAGTTATGTCGATCGTAGGAGGAGGCCTTTGGCATTTGAGACGGGTGATCATGTTTTTTTGAAAATATCACCTAGGCGGGGTTTGATGAGATTCGGGAAAAGTGGGAAGTTGTCCCCTCGGTTTATTGGTCCCTTTGAGATCCTTGAGAGGATTGGCGAGGTTGCCTATCGTTTGGCCTTGCCGCTGCAGTTATCCAAAGTGCATGACGTGTTTCACGTTAGTATGCTTCGGAAGTATGAACCGGATCCGTCCATGTGCTGGATTGGACCGATTTGGAGGTTGATGAGGATATCTCGTATGAGAAGAGACCAGTTCAGGTCTTGGATAGACGGGATCAAGTCTTGCGAGGCAAGACCATTCCCAAGGTGAAAGTTTTGTGGAAACATCACAGAGTGGAGGAAGCCACTTGGGAATGTGAGGAGGATGTCCGTGAGAAATATCCGGACTTATTTGTATATGTTTAACCATGTATTGGGATTTTGTAATATTGATGAACTTTAAGAGCATTAAATATGTCTTGAGTTGTAAAACATTGTATATGTTTTGATTTATGGAAGTATTTTGAACTTTCCTTGAAATGGAAGTTTAATGTAACATTGCATATGTTGAATGTATTGTAGAAATGGAAGTTTATCATGAACATTGAATATGATATAGAATTGTGAAATATGTATTGAGATTGATAAATTTCAAGGGAAAGCATGCTAATAATGCATATTGAGTTATATATTGTGATTTGCCCCTTGAAAAGAGATGGGATGACCGGTAATGGGTCAGGTTGTTAAATGTTGAGTTGTAATACTATTGAGAATTGAGAAAACCACATTTTTGAAAAACTTGTACTTAATTTCGGGGACAAAATTCCTTAAGGAGGGGAGGTTATAGCGATCCTGGTTTTTCCTCTCTTTATTTATTGTGTTCCGGACTCGGTTCCGTGGATGTGTTGTTGTCTCATTCTCATTTCCATCCTTTACTTTTTTTATTTGAGTCTTGGGTTGTGTTGGACAGGTTTGAAACAGGTCGGTTGTGCTTTGAAACCAAAGGTTGATGCCCAGAATTTGGCCTTCACGCTCGAGCGTGGCTTTTGACGCTCAAGCGGGCCCCTTGTTATTGCTTCTCCGCTCGAGTGGGCGTTTTGACGCTCGAGCGTGAATTTTCATCTCCCAGTATTTTTTCTCTGCAGGTCTTCGTATGCTCGAGTGGGAGTTTTGACGCTCGAGCGTGAGCCTTTGATTTTGTTCCTCCGCTCGAGCGGGGAGTTTGACGCTCGAGCGGGGACCATCGCCTGCAAAACTTCCGAAAGTGTGCAATCGACGCTCGAGCGGTGCTTTTGATGCTCGAGCGTGAGTCTGTGTCTGACGCTCGAGCGAGGGTTCCCACGCTCGAGTGGGGCGACTTTTATATCAGTCCGAGTTTCACCTTTTTGGATCACTTTTTGATTTCTTTTCTCTCTCTTACTTTTCGAAAACCACCATTGGAGAGCACCTCACTCTAGAACTCTACCTTCTCTCTAGGATTTGATCTATTTAGAGTGATCTCCTACCCTTGAGCCTTTACAAAAAGTGTAGAGCTTGGTGTGGGCTTCCTATCAATTTGAAATTTTTTTGATTTGGAGCACTTCAGGATTTCTTCATCATCTCCTTTGGGTTTCATCTCTTGAGGTAGGGATAACTAATCATTTCTATGGTCTTTGACATAAACTATTGGTCATTTTGATGTAATGTTGATATTGGGTAATTTTGGGGTGTTAGGGTTTCAAAATGAATAAAGAGAGGTTTGGTTATTTTGACTCATAATGTGTATCTTGGATCTTAAAATGATGTTGTTGTTGTTGTTAAGGATATTTGGGACCTTTGGGTCATTGTAGAGAAAAAGGGGGAGAAAGCCCTAATTTTTGGCTATGAGTTAATTTATGAAATTGAGTTGGGAATAATGAAATTAGCTCATTATGAGGTAGAATGGTGGAGTTGGATTCATTAATCATTCACCTTTGAAATTGTTGATAATTTACCTGTTGGTGCATTTATTGTCTGTTTAGAAATAATTGCTTTGGGCTATCGGTGGAGGATAGTCTTGATTGTTGTAGACACTGCATGATGATTAGGTGAATTAAAACCAATCAAGTTGAGTATTTGTATACATGGGTGCCGAATCCGATGGATGAAATTTTCGTAAAATGGCCATTCGGAAATAATTACACATGGCTGTCGAATCCCGCAAACGCAATTTCCGTAAAATGGCAATTCAAAAATATCTATACATGGGTGCCGGATCTCGCGGATGAAATTTTCGTAAAATGGCAATCTGAAAACATCTATACATGGGTGCCGAGTCCCGCGGATGAAATTTCCGTGAAATGGCCATGAGAAAATAATTACACATGGGTGCCGAATCCCGCGGACGCAATTTCCGTAAAATGGTAGTTTGAAGTATTGTTGGCTTGAAATGTAGTCTCGCTTAAGTTGTTTAGCCAGGTTTTGAGCCGTGTTTATAAGTTGAGTTTTGTTAAGTGAAGGTTTATGAAATGGGATTGTATTGTATGTTAGTATATATGAGTTAAACATTTATCAAGTGGTAATGTTTTAGTTATTGCTCATATTATATTTAGTATATCTCTACTGGGCGTTGGCTCACCCTATATGGGACATCATTTTCAGGTACAGGTGTTATGCCACCTCCAATGACGTAACTTGGGAGGCTTGGGGCTGTCAAACTACTTTTGTTGTTTTGTTGTATTACATGTATATCAAGCCAGGGGCTTACTTTGTGTAGAGTTAGTACTCTCTTTTTGTAACCAAGTGTTGACTTGGAAAGTTGTAAACCTATAGGGCATTTACTTTTGTTGTCAGCATGTAATACATTTTGTAAGAATACTCTGATGATTGTAATATGAAATCTTTTCTATTTATCATGAATGTACGTTATGATGGGTTTGTTTTTGAGGGCGTTACACATAGTGTCAATAGCATTGATATTATTCCGATTACCAAAAACACTAGGACTCTCATTTGTAGGAATAGCGTACGAATGCACTATCGGTAACCTCTCATTTGCCTGAATTACAGGCACCTCATGCATGTTAGAACCATTGATGGCCAAGGTAAAGAATGACATGATTACACAGAAAGTAAACAAACTTTTTTCTCTAAGAACATTTGAAGATTTCATATCACTGCATATCATTTATATCACTTTCTATACACTCCACCGATTCAATAATCAATGCATATCCACTCAAATCTTTTGTTTGTCAACATTTTAGGTGCTGCTGCACCATTTTTTGGAGATGATATAAAATTCCAAAAATGATCACAGGACGAAACAAGAACAAATATTATATTTTTGTCAAATCATATTTTTTTCTTCAATATGTTTGTATAATTTTTTTTGTTTTTGGCATTGAAAAATATTTTAATTATTTTAATTATTTTCTATATTAATATTTTATTTTGATGATGTCCTAGGAGGAGAAAAATATGAATTTGAATGGCTGGCTGTACATGTTGCAATTTTGCAAATTTATCAAATATTTTGTTGATTTTACTTTTGTATCAAATCCATACATATATTGTCATCATAAAAAAGAGGGAGATTGTTAATCATGTTGTTTGATTTTGATGATGTTATGGGATAAATTGTAATTTTTTACTATATATATTTTATATTATTTGATACAAACTATTATCTGTTTAAAATATATATTGTATGATAAAAATATTTTTAAATTTTTACTATTCACGTTTTGAAAAACTAGGCAGATCACTATTCATCTTTTGACAAATTTGATGGGTTATTTTCCTTTGACAAAATTGATATACTCACATGGGGTGGTAGGTTGTTTTTTAAAAAATATGTTTAAAATATCGTCAACAACTACAAAGATTATAAAAGAGGTATATATTTTCATAACTATTATAAATGTTATTTTAAATATACTTAAAGAAATTATATTGTGCAATTAAATATTTTATTAGAAAAATTACTATGCAATTACTATACAACTTTTGATTATTCATTGTTTTGAAGGAAAAATTAAGTACTATTCATTTGTTGAAAAGTTGTATACACAATAGTGATCACTTATATTTTTAATGTTTTGTTAGCCACATGCTTGGCACCTGGCATAGAAAAGAAAAAGGAAATGTTTACATTATGCTTCATGCAAATTTTAAATATAAAGAAGAACAATCTTATGCCCTACATGCCCAAATTACTAAGTCAAAAAGGAGAAGCGTGCCCACGTGATCCATGACATCAACAAGGAGCGTTCTACCTCCAACGGGTATATTTTTGTATATAAATAGAAGTGTTTTGTGTAAAGAAAAATCAAGAACTTGAAGAGAAAAAATTCGGTGTGCTTCAAAACTGTGATTATATTTTTCACTATGCTATTTCACTTTCAGATCTAAGAATTTTGTAATAGTGAGATATTTATTGTTGAGCGAGGCTTAATAGATAAAAGTTGACATGTGCAAAATCCACAAGCTTGGTGAAACCTTGGTGGTGTACTGATTTATTTTGATAGTGAACAAATTCTCAAAGAGGTTCATTGGGGAGTGGACGTAGGCCCGACGGGCCGAACCACTATAAATCTCAGTATTTTATTTTCTTTCTCTATCTCTCTTACTTTTATATTGATAATTATTGTTTTGTTTTTTATTTGTTAAAATTATGAATATTGTTTTTATTATTTTTAATATTGTAAAATTTTTTGATAACCCAATTCACCTCCTCTTGGGTTGCCTACTTGGAATAACAATACTCAATCTCCATGTCAGTGGCACTTTTCTTTCCCAGCCTAATCTCCTCTTTTTTCTTGTCCTTAGCCATTGGAGTCATTTTCAAGCAATGTTCGGGATGACCTAAATAAGTGTATTTTTTGTCTTTTTACGAAAAGATGTGCAGAAAAGTAGAAAGGTGATGTGATGGAAAAAAGATAAAAAGATAAAAATATGGATTATTTTTGGATTGCCAAACTTGGCCTCAGTTTTCCTCTCATATAGTCTTGGGCGGTGTTTGAAGCCTGCCTCCAAATAGGCCTTCCTCTACCTATTTGGGCTTTGTAGCTTGTAACTGGCTCACCTTCTTTAGTAAGGGCTTTAACTACTTGTTCTGGTGCATATTGTTCCCTTTTGGTATTGTTAGGCCTCTTGGCTGCCTTTTTAGTTTAGATAGTCATCCACGACCCATACTTCTCTTGGTTAGGCTCGCTATCTTGTTCTATTGATGTTGGTCTTGGTTCATCTCTCATTTGGGCTTTTTGCCCTTGGTTTCCTTCTCCGATCATCCCTTGCCCATGTGTTCTGACTTCCAGCATAGTTCTTTCATTGCAAATCCCCCTCCAGTGCCCAACCCTGCCACAAGAAAAGCAAAATGAGTACAGGTGTTCATATGCAACTCCGTAAGTATGTTTACCTATAGAAATTTAGGAAATCAATGGCTTTCAGAGGTCCATTTCCACACAAACTTGAGCATATTTTCCTCGTGCTACCATCGTTGTGTTGATATCTACCTTCAGAGGAACTCCTAGCACTTTTGTTATATGGAAGAGGGCTTTCTTGTTGTAATACTCAATGGGTAAGGTAGGAAACCTTATCCATATCGCTATGGTATCCTCTTCGGCTTCATTTGACTTGAAATCATGTTGCCATTTTGTCATTGTCACATAGTGATCCATCACTATCCATGGGCCTTCAGTGAAGACTTTGGTATAATCATCCATCAAGTCAAACTTGACTATAAAGAAACCATTCCCTATATCCAAAGCTTCGAAATCAGCTTGAAGTCTCCAAATCTTAATCATTTTTATCCTAAAAAGCTTGTAGCTTATGGTTTTCTCCAATAATCTCACAATCAAACATTTTTTCCATGGCTTCCTAATCTTCTTCAATAAAGTTGCTGGTAGTTTAACCCTAGGGATCCCATCCCTCTCCTCCTCTATCTCCTTATCCTCTTTCTCAAAGGCCTTCGTCGTGTCTGTGTCTTTATCATCAGACGATAACACCTCCATATCATTATCAAAAATTTTCTCATAACCATTCTCATTGAATCTCAATCTTAAGAGTGCTTCCTTGAAAGACTGTGAAGCTTTTAAAGCCCCAATAGGCTCCATTTGGTCAGCCTCTGATTTCCCTTCATTAGGAGGGGATTTCTCCTGATTCGTGATGTCAATCATTTGATTAGGGTTGGGTAACTCCTCCCCTGATTCCTTATCCATTGGTGCACTTTCTCCCATGGCTTCATCCTCAGGATCCACGTTACTCTTGATTTTCTTGGTAATACGGATCCGGTGGTCCTCTTCCATTGAGCACCCATGAACGTTTTTCAGTTCTCCATCCTTCAAAGCCTATCAGTGTGTTTAGTTTGAGTTTTTTAAATTAAATTTTTTAAAAATTGAGTTTTTTGATTTTCGTGTTTTTTTGTTTTTAGTTAATATTTTTAAAATTTTAAATATTTTTTTTACTTTTTTAGATACACCTTACTTAGATGTATCTAAAAAGTAAAAATTTGTGAAAAAATATTTTTAAAAATTAATAAATACATTAAAATACAAAAAATGTACTGAATTCTCGTTTTTTTTTTTTTGTATTTTTGGTATTTAGTGAATTTTTAAAAGGTTTTTTTCAATTTTTTTTTACTTTTTAGGTATATTTATTTAGGTATGTTTAAAAATTAAAAAAATTGCTTAAAATATTTTAAAAATTCAATAAAAACAAAAAAACACGAAAAATAAAAAAATAAAATTTTTTGAAAAATATTTTTAAAAAATAATAACCAAGCTTAGTGAGATATTCTAGAGAGAGAAACTTCACTCACTATTTTACCGACTCTTTCAATGTCTTTATTGTGGGTGGTAAATTCAAAAGAATTTACATGTGTTTGTAGTGAGAAACACGCTACTCTTTTTGGTTTTGAGTTTTTAATCTCTATGGCTTTTTTCTTTTTCTTTTTTTAATGATTAATTATATTAAAAAAATTTAATATCAATTTTTTTTTTGTTTACTTTCTAGATCTACTTAATCAAAATACGCTTAATATATACAAAAATATATGAAAATGTATTTTTATATATTTGTTATATTTTTTGATTTTTTTTTATAAAAAAATTCTCAAATTTTATACTTTTTAAGTATATATTTAAATTAGTGAATCTAAAGAACAAATTGAATGAAAATTTAAAACATTCATTAAAAATAAAAAAATATTGATTAAAAATTTAAACACTGTTTTTCGAAAATTCCAGACTAAATAAAATTTTCAGAGTTCATTGCCCTCCAGAGAAGCTAGTGGCGATTGGGAGGAGTTTGAGAAAAAAAGAATAGTTGCAACTCTCCTAGTCAGTCTTCTTCTTTGTCCTCCATTAGATGCCCTATCTATAGGTTTCCAAAATATATTTTATCCACAAGAAAGAGAGAGAGAGAGAGAGAGAGAGAGAGACATTATGCGATTGCTGTGGCCATTTGTGAATGAGTGAAGCTTTCCATCTGTTGCAGAAAGCACAGGGCAAGATTGATTGAGCTCTTAGAAATAAGTCATTAAGAATGAAATTAAGATAGAATGAGACTAATAGAGCATTTGGGGTTAAAATTTATTGATCAAGAACATATAAGTGAGAATAATATAAGCTGAAGCTAAATAGCAGTATGCCACATCACAGCATAAATATCAAGAACACCATGAAAATGAACTGTCCAGACGACTTCAATATCAAAGTTCATACCATAATTCCCTTTTGCAAGGAAAACAAAACGCTCATCAATCTATCAAAAGTAGGTCCTCTCCAATTCTCCCGCTATTGCACGGGCATGTGTGAGAAAGAGAGCAAAAAATGGGCTTGTTAATTTACTTATAAAGACAATAATGAAACCGCTTTCGTCTAGTACTCACAAAGACAATAATGAAACCCCTTACATCTGGTGAACAACTAATCAAAAAAATCGATTCCCCCTACTGCTACAACAACAATAAAACAATTGGGTGTCAGCCCTAGAAGTGGAACACAGAGCTCCAGTCTCACTCGTTGTCCTCATTTCACTGACAAATTACTTAACAATCAAAAAATCCGGGACCTGCCCGTGAAAGGAGTTCCTTGCCAGCATCCTTTCCCATTAGAACCATATCTTCATAAGCATATGGGCCTTGTCTAGAAGTTTCAAGTACTGGGGAAAAAAAAAATCAATGTTAAATATGGTAGGTTTTCAGGAAAAGATGCTAATAACAACTTGGTAAATATATCTTGCTCAAGTGACTACTGTTTTACCTCGGGTTCCATCTGGTGAGGCCACCAAGCCTTTGAAAATGCAATTTCCATCCTCATCTCGACAAGCATATCCAGCAATTGGAGTGCGACAAGAGCCATCCAATGCCTCAAGGAAAGCCCTCTCACATGCAACTGCTAATCTTGTTTCCTCGTGATTCAATGAAGCTATGTAATTAGCCTGCATGAAAAGATCAGCATCAGAAAAGAAACTAAAAAATTTCAGAAGATTTGCAAAGAACAAGAAAACAAGTACTGAAAACAAACTAACAAATAAATAGATGGTAACAAGTAGATAAATCAAATGCCCTTCAAGGAATGTTGTGGCAGACATATCTAAAATCTTCAGAAAAGCAGAGACAGTAATGCACGGTCATATCGGTTCATAGTCGAGCATGCAACATCCAAGCACCCCATATATTATTAAAACAAGCATTGATGACTTTGACAAATTTAACCAAAGGTATTTATCATGGGCAATAGAGAATTACACTGCATCAGATTATAAAATCAGATCAGCTGAGGTTTTCAGTTTTTTGTCACACAAGGATAGTGGGTTTCCTAGTAAACAATTCTTCAAAGATTAAGTTTTCATGTTTCATGTGAGATTATGTAGATGAAGAAATGACAACAAACTACGTAGATTGTTAAAAATTGCAGCTCATAAACTGCCACAAGTTCTCAAGAGTTCTAGCATCACTATGATACAAAACCTGCAGATTAAGGAAAGTTGAATGCAAAAGTTTGGTCAGCGGAAATATACCATCTTATCATCATTGCTTCGACAAGCAATTCCAATTGCCCCTTGTGCAACAGCTGGAAGCATATCATCCATAGAAAGAATGGCGGTCACATTTTCAGTCATATTTAGGCGTTTGAGTCCTGCTAAGGCCAATAATGTTGCTTGGACCACTCCGTCATTTAGTTTTCTTAATCGTGTCTGAACATTACCACGGAAGTTCTCCAGTACCTACAGATAAAACCACCAAATATATGAAAGAGGGATATAACACAGACAGTGATCAAAACACCAATAAAACACCCAAAATGAATTAAGTACGCAAATGCAACACACGCAAAAGGGTTAAAAGAGGCATGTTAAAAAGAAGCCAGCTCAGATTAACATCAGTGACAGATCTAAAGCTTTAAGCAAGTATTATATGCCTGCCTCAGCAAATTGGGTAACTCGTTGAATCCTCCAACAATAAGTAAAATCTTGATTTGTGAAGCCTGTTACTCCAATAGCTGAAACGAAATCACATCAAGTCCTTTCTTGTTTGAAATCAAGGATTGTAACCTCTAACAGAATTTTCCAGAAAATAACAACTGCAACATATTTTTATACAATTTAGAGCTTGTGGAATTACCAATTCGCAAAGTTATAGGAATTAAATTATGTTACCAACCAAGCCAGGAGTCACATGATTCTATTTTGGATGAGGTGTCAGCATGCTACAAATTCCATACTTATTTGTTGGCACTAGCAGTATGACTATTGTAATTTCTGGTTCCATCAAACTTGGAAACCAATTAAGCTTACTAACATTATGCTACTTGGAAACTGATAAATTATATGCATATATATGTATACATGTATATTCAACTGGATCCAACATGATACGATCCCATGGTATCTGAAACCCATGCTGCAAGAAGACTGACAGAGAATTCACCCCTGTATGGACACATCATTTTGGTCTGTTTATACCATCTTCTCTTCCTCAAAAAAAGAAAAAGAAGAGACCATCTCTTCCCGATTTGATAATTTATAATCAGATTCTAGTAAAATTAAGTTGTCACATTTAAGATAATATACTCACATTGAGTGATGGATATCTATGGAGAATTTGTGACTTTCTTCTTAGTGAAGCAGTTCCCACGGTGCTTCCAGCTGGAAGCTCTGCTAGCGAAGCTGTACTTAAGGAAATAAATGCATCCCGAACATCCTCACGTGGAAGATTGCAAGGCAAAATTGTCTTATCTGGTAAATAAGTAGGAACATCTTTCATTGAATGGACAGCAATGTCGATTTCAGCATTTATGAGGGCCTCATCTATTTCTTTTGTAAACAAGCCTTTCCCACCTATATCAGCAAGTGGCTGACTTAAAATTTTATCTCCTGTTGTCTTTATTATTACAATTTGAATAGCGCCCTCTTCAGCCAACTCTGAATGTGTAGCCATGAGTTTGTCTCGTGTCTCATATGCCTGAGCAAGTGCTAGTGGGCTGTCCTAGACAAGGAATAAATACAGATAACTCATATGTGAGCAGATATATCACCAAAATATCCTGCTTAAGAAATGGAGTTTTCCTCTGCAGTTAGTCAATTATACGAATTGTGGAATTTGAAAGGCCTAAAAACGTATTACACTAGTGATTGCTAATATTCTCCAAAAGATGTTACACAAATATAGTTTAAGGGGCTAGTTGCATGCTACAGAGAAAGTCATAGCTCTATCAGTTATACTGTACATAATTACAGCAGCAGTTGCATGCATTCATTCATATTTCTTTACATAACATCTAATGCTTTTTATTAGTTAATTTCTTCATAATTATTTATAAATACTATGTTAGAAGGGTGCAAACACAAGTAATATTATCTGCCAGCATCCTGGGATAGGTGAATTCTTATAGATCCATCCCTGCATAGAAGATAGAGAGTGGGGTGTGGTTACCGGTAAAGACGAGACTTTTCCCTTGATACACCGCATAATGGCCCTATTGTTCTGATGGAGAGAACAATCTATGATTAGCTTTTCGGGAAATTTCCAGCCATGCATCCTCAATACAATGGGAGGAAGAAAAAAGAACCCAACACAATCTTACCATGAACAACATGTCAGCATATGCAAACCTCCATCATCACACTTCTGTTCCATCATTATTTCTGAGTGCAGCCACAGTTTGATAATTTACCAGTAATGAACACAATGACGTTTTAGATTCATTTTGTTAAAAATAGATCAGAAAAAGGTGCCAAGAGGGGACACAACCCATGAACACATGTATAAAAAGCCAATTTTACCCCCATGAGGAAAAAAAACTATATACCAAAAGAATTCATTACAAAATCCATAAAACCCGCAAGAGATGAGTTCACCCTCCCAGTCACCCAATGAAGTAAGAAGGCCAAGACATTACTCTTTAACCTATGGATGATCTCCACTCCTTCAGATGATTGACAATTCCTATCCATCCAAATATACTACGTGAAACACAGGATCGAAAGCCTGTGTGTCTATCTCTGATTCTGCCCATGCTAAAAGCTACTTACTGATATAGGAATTGCCCAAACAATGCTAAAAAATGTCAACAGAAAGGCCCAAATCTCCACTGTCACTCTGCATAATGGAGTAACATGGACAAAAAGGCCTAAATCAAAGGAGATCCAAGTCATGGTATTTTTTAAACTGGTTTCCTATCATTCTTATTTCTTTTTTTTTCAGAGGAGACCCAGCTGCCCCAAGAGCTTAATGGGCGCAAAAATGCACCAAGCTCTCAAATAGAAAAATAATGTATGCCCCCTCCTTTGACAGAGTTTGGAGCCTGACCTGACCTGCAACCAAGGACAGATCAAATCCTCATGACCTGACCTGCAGAGTTTGGAGCCTGACCTGACCTGCAACTAAGGACAGATCAAATCCTCATGACCCGTGCTCTGGTCTTGTAGGATGGATCTCAATGATTCTAGCTGCATTTAGGCATCTAATAGTACATTGTTAACTTTCTTCGAACCTCTGCTCCTCAATCATTTTCACACCAGTGATAATGCTCTTCTTTACAGCCTTTTGATCATGATGCATCATGAAAGGGCCAATACACGATAGGACTGAGCCAGCTGAAGGAAGGGCGCTAACCAATATAATTTGAGTACGCATTAAGGTAATTTGTACGCATTTTCTTTTGTTTCATGTCCAACTTCCAGAAATCAGAGCAGTGATGTTGTCACTATCCTTCAATTACAAATTTTCCAAATGAACACATCATGTGCTGGGAGAGTGGGAATATAACAGGGTCACAGTACAAATACATACGAATTTCATTCTCCCAAAGCTCAAAATCCGGAATATATTGTCTCCATTCAAATGACACCTAACTAAATCAAATTAAGTCCTTGTGCGCCAATCAAATGGGGTCAATTACATGAATCTCTATTTGCTCAGTGAATTTATATCCTTTTGAAGCCTGTGAAACCTAAAAATTGACCATAAAATTCTCAATCTATCATCAACTCTATTGAAGCATGTATAAACCATTTGTTTTTCAATTAGATCCGTAAGTAAGTGCAAAGAGTGAAAACAAGATTATAGATCTAGATGCAAGTCATAAAAAAATAATAATAAAAAAAAAATTAAAAAACCTAATTACAATCCAATCAGAAACAATGAGCAGTGAATGCTTGCTAGAATTGAGAATTAAAATCATTTGCGGAAAAGGAAAGATTATTACCTTCCTCTGGTGCCGATTCGTATGAGAGCGACCTTGGTCTGAGTCTCCTGTTCGACGGCGACGGAGGCCCTTGTGACCATGAGTTTGCGGCGGCGGTTGGCGGCCGGAGACGGAAGAGAGAAGCCGAGAGGCGAGACTGAGCAAGTGCTGAGATTGCCACTCAGAGTTCCAATATTTGCAGGAAATAGAGATTGATTCAGAGAAACCATGGTTTCCATTTGAGAGAGAGAGAGAGAGAGAGGGGAGATGGGGCTTTGGTGAAAGAGTGAAGCCCATAGCTTTTGACCAGTTCGTTCGTTGCCCCTTCCAACTTATCCTCCACGTCATACAGAAATCGTGCCAGCTCAGCACACAAAATTTGAAATTTTGGCCTGCTTTGTGTTTCTTAAAAAATTTTGAAAAAAATTCTCTACAAATAAGTTCTCAAAAGTAATCAAACCAAACTATTTTTTCCAAAAAAATTTTTTAAAACTTGTTTGGTTTACAAATTTTCCAAACAAATCTCTCTTTCATACATATCAAATCAATCACTTTTTCCAAAACTCTCTCTCAAAAATTTTTCAAAACATCTTTTATAAAAAAATCAAACCAAACAAATTTTCGTATTTTTTATCTCAAAACATGTTTCTCAAATACAAACGGCCTTTGTTTTTCAGTACATAAATAAATAGATTATAAGGTGGGCTTGTCTCCTGTCTGGGAGGTTACTTTTGGGCCTCGTGGGCTTATCATGGACTCGTTTCATCCCTCTTAAGTTTTTTATAATAATTAATATTTTTGTTTCAGTATAATAATTAAATTAGGATGAGACTTGTCTCTGGTCTATGAGGGCGTTGTTGGGTCTTGTGGGGCCTATTATAGGTTTAATTTGATGATCTAAACTGTTTATTTTATTAAATTTTATATGTAGATCATCCATAGAACTTTAAACAAAATATTTGTCCAAAATAATATGACAGGAGGTTTGAATCTTAATATTTTGTTTGGCAGCATGATATGAAATTTGGAGAGGAATTTTCTGGTGACAAGCTTAGGTTTTGCGTGAGCTGCAACCCAATATTGCAGTATGGAGAAGCACAATATCCCAATGCCCAAATTAATTTAGATCTTGGGCCCAGTTAGACCACCTCAATCTGCTCTATATTTGACCAAAATATAGCCCAATGTTTTTAGGCCGGAATCAATCTAAAGACATCTTAAGTATGATATAGGTCGAAAAAGCCCAAAGTTGTTTAGGCCCATTTATCTGGGTTTACAAGGCGTATGTTACGCTGAAGAACTGTGCAGGAGTTGAGTTGGTGAGAGTCATACGAGACCAACAATACTCTATGGGCTTGTGAAAAGTAGATATTACCTATTAGGCCCAAAGCCAAACCTAAGCTGGCGCAAATATGCTGCCCTGGTATGTAAAGAACACTTAAAAACAATAACAATTGTGTTGTGTCCCCCAATAACTCATAGAAATGAGAGAGTTGTTTATGAAGTGGTTATTTTAATTAATTTTTTAATTTTTTATAAAAAAGACGTAGAAGTAGGTGTTATGTTTAAACAAATTCCAAACTCTCAGTTTTAAATACTAAAAAAAAATGATTAGTTAATGACTATTTTTACGTTACGTTTGGATTGTGAATAGGAATTTGAAAAATAAAAAGAAATTGAGAAAAAATATTAACTTACATTTTATTTATATTTTTCACTTTTTAATTTTTATCTAAATTCGTCATCCAAACATAAGCATACCATTAAATTTCCATTAGAGTACATACAATAAAGAATATACAATTATATTAAATTTTATTAACCAATCTCTTAGCCAAACCATAGTTATATTTTTTATGAAAATTTTATTAATTAATTTACTTAGGACAGTTGTTAAAAAAATTCATATATAGCATTATTAACCCTGTTTGGTAGAGCTGTGTGAAAGTGCTTATAGCTTATGCTTAAACAGTTTATAGCTTATAACTATAAACATAAGCTGATTTCTGACATATTCTTAAAGCATCTCCTGCCCCACTCAATGAATAAGCTGATTTCTGACTTCCAAAAAGTTATAAGTTATAAGCTAAACCAAACACATCAAAATAACTTAAATTAAGCTGAAAACTGAAATAAACTGATGATAATTTCTGCCAAAAAGGCACATTATAGGATTAGTGATTAAACTCAAGGTAACATGAAACTTTGTCAGCCCTACCTAAACATTAATTGCACCATTTTACACGCCGACAAACACTGAAAATTAAAAAAAAAAAAATAGAATGTTATCAATGCATGCATATCTATTATATTATAAAAAATATATAATGTATGAAACTTTCTCATTTTTCTTCTTTTTCTTTAAAAAATGTCCATTTTGTTTGATGTTTTTCAATAAATAACTGTTAATAATTTTTAAATTCAAACTCATTTTTTCATGCATCAAACCATTAAAAAAATTTAAATGTAAAATTAATATCATATCATAGTTATATATAACTATAGTAAGGCCATCATTGAAGAGAGAGAATGTGTGATATGAATCTATTGTGTTTCGTTTTAGTTTTGGCTTTAGTTTTTTGAATTTATTTTTTTTAAAATTATTTTTTTTTTCATATTTTCTTTGCTTTTAGTGAGTATTTTTTATTTTATTTTTAGTGTATATTTTTAAAATTTTAAATACTTTTTTTACTTTTTTAAATGTACCTTACTTAGATGTATCTAAATAGTAAAATATTTGTGAAGAAATATTTTAAAATTTTAATAAATATACAAAAACATATTAAAAAAAATATACTAAATTTTTTGTATTTTTTATATTTTTTGATATTTAGTGTATTTTTTAAAGATTTTTTTTATAAATATTATATTTTTTAAGTATATTTATATCAAGTATATCTAAAAATTAAAAAAACATTAAAAATATTTAAAAAATTCATTAAAAATATTAAAATATAAAAAAAATACAAAAAATAAAACTTTTTAAAAAATTAGAACCAAACAAGCTTAAAATCCCTGCAGAAGAGAGACAGAGAGGGCCCCAAAAAGTCCGTGAATGAGCAGCAATATATTCGAACCTAACGGTCAAATTTGTTGGCAGAGAGATGTACAAAGGCAAAGTCTTTTTTAAAAATTAAAAAAACATTAAAAATATTTTAAAAATTCATTAAAAATATTAAAATATAAAAAAAATACAAAAAATAAAACTTTTTAAAAAATTAGAACCAAACAAGCTTAAAATCCCTGCAGAAGAGAGACAGAGAGGGCCCCAAAAAGTCCGTGAATGAGCAGCAATATATTCGAACCTAACGGTCAAATTTGTTGGCAGAGAGATGTACAAAGGCAAAGTCTTTTTAATATTAAAAATGTAGTAGTACTGAACTGAGCACAACAAGTAAGGTATGTTTCCAATACAAGAAATAATGATAGCTCTTACAGCACCCGTATGGAGGACAACATCGCACTGTAAGAGTAAGTTGTCTCAACTACTCACTTTATACTACCCTACTCCTAAAGCAAAGAAGAAAACAGTGAGATAATAATAATAACAATACAGTCCAGAATTTCATTGTGGCTTTGCTGTTGTTGGGAATCCATTCATCATCAACACCACTCATTCTCTTTCTCTCTCTTCTTTTTGTTTTTGGGGAATCTCATTCATCACCCCCACAAAAACATGCATAGTAAAATCACATCTTTCATTTTGTCAGCCTTACACTTCTCTCTCTCTCTCGCTCTCTCTTTACTTACCATATTTGAGTCTGCTTTTGGGTGGTCAAACCACAAGTGGTGAATTTGATTGGATTGAGAGATTATTCAAATTTAACTTGGGTTATATTAAAAATTATCTACATCAATTTGTAATGTATGCTTGTTTATTTTAATTTAATTCAAAGTATATCAAATTAAATTTGGGTATACATAAATTTAATTTTTTTTTTATCATGGAGAATCAATTTTGAGTGAGAAAAATAAGAAGTAAAATTTTGTGATATATATGATATATAATGAATATGATTTAATTTTATCTAACACCCACATCAATTCTCGTCTTAATTAATTATAATTGGTTCATTTTGTTAGAAATGGGGTCATATATAGGGAAAAAAGATTAAAGAAAAAAGCAGCACCAACAAGTCAAGGGTGCTTGAACTGCCCTTAAAAAGGGAGAAGCACAAACACACATGATCTCCTATTTATGTATATTATTACCTTTTGTTGGACAGTATTAAGTGATTATGACAACATGCATTCAACAACAATCCTAACCCTCCAAATAAGTATTCTTTCTTTCTTTTATGATCCAAATGCAATGTGTGTTTTTTTTTTGGTGCCTTTCTTTTACTTTACTTTTCTTTTTCTTTTTTTATCTTCAGATTTCGGTGGTGGGTTAAATTGAAGTATGTGTGGATGATGATGTGGTTGCTTTGATGGGAGCAATAATGCAGTTTGGAAAGATATTGAAAAGTTTCATTGGAGAACTCCACCGTGTACCTTTTTTCTAGTGATGGCTAGAGGAATCTCTTTTCATCCCTCGCATTGCTTCTAATAGGTGGTGTAAATCAACTTGAACACTCCTAAATCAACTTGATCACTCCTAACTTAAAAAAAAAGAAAAAAAGAGAGATTAGTATTAATTTATTGCATAAAATATATAAACCAATCACCATATTTCTTTCAAGTTGAAATTCAACTCAAACAGTGTCAATTTTGGTTAAATTTCAGATTTGCAAATCATAGTTTTTAATAAAATGGTTTTTTTTTTTTAGCACCGATGAATTTTGCCCTTTTTTTTTTAATCTCCTATATAAATTCTCAAGGCATAAAATTTTGTTTAAAAGAAAAACATAGAGTTACGAGTGTATTTATATATATTGATTTTAAAAAAATACAATTAAGAAGTCTTTGAGAAAATACAAAGTCAAAATGTATGATTTTAATATTTTGTCGTGATTTTTTTTCGTGACTTTTTATAAAATTACATCTATTGACTTTTTATAAAATTACATCTATTAACTGATAAGACTCTATATATTTCTTTTTTTTTATATATGTGAAGAGTATTAATTTGACATTTACCTAACCCATGTGAGGGGTTAAGATTTTAAAAAAATGAATGTAATCTGATATGAGAGTATTAAATTAGTAAGTACTAGACGCTGGTACCCAACAACAACAGTAACAAATGATACTACTGAAAATAAGGAGTCCGGATTCTCGGCCGTCCTACCCGGCGGCCGTTTCCGGCAGCCCCCAAAACGACGTCGTTTTGGGGGCTACCGGGTAGGGCCGCCGGGTAGGGCGGGCGAGGATCCGGATTCGAAAATAAGTGCAATAGCATATGCGTGTATATATATATATATATGTATATCCTTAAATGGGATGAACATCCTTAGTTGGCGGGTATTATTTTACTAACTACGAGGTCCATTAGATACTAAAAACTGTTCCTTTGATGTGTTTGTCTCCTCAAAAGGAGCTAATTTGTCTAGCTTTGCACATAGACATAGTCATTCCCATTGTAATAATAAAAAAATACGTTTCAAGCGAAAATAAACACACATATTATACCCAATAATAATAATAATAATAATAGAACTAATAACAAAATATGATTGATAATTAACTAAATGGCCGAATGATATACACGCGGCACAAAACATAAACCAAACTGGTGAGTGGCTCATAAAATGTTAAAGTCTCGTTTGCTAACTTTTTATTTTAATTAAAAAGTTAAAAACTCATTATAAGTTGTCATATTATTCTTTTTATGTTTCTGTACATCTTTTGATAAAAAATCAAAAAATATTCTCAAACGAGGCATAAAAGTAAGACAACCATAATACTTTTTCAGGTTTAGATTTAATACATATTATTTTTTAACGTTTGAAAATTACACTAATCTCTTGTTATTATAATTATTAGATGAAATGAAAATATTGAACTTATGCACTGTCTTTTTTAATTCGTTAAATCATTTGGTCCTGTCTTTTATTTTGTAGACTAATAAGTCCTATTTGAATGTTAATTACGTATATACCCATTTATTTGACACGTAATTTTTTTTAAATGGAGAGCAAATGTAAGTTTTTATTGATATTGTAATGACAAAAATACCCAAAAAGCTTACTATAGACCTTTTTTAGATTTCCATCCTTTCTGAATATCAGCAACATTAACTACATCAGCAAAATCAACTACATCATCACCATCAGCAACATCAACTATGATGATGCAGTTCGTCCTAGGTGGATAGGTCGGGCTAATCCAAGCTCTTCAAATTTCGATCCAGGCGGATGGTTCCACCAGATGACCTGTAAGCAAGTCCAAAGGGGAACGGGGTAGTCCTCCAGTGAACCCTCCGGCGAGCCAATCAGTAGTGGAAGAAAGAAAAGTATAGAAAAAGAAAGAGATAGAAAAGCTTAACCTTCCTCTTGTCTTTGATTCTTGCTTATATCCTTTGGTAATCATTTCACTGTCCTTTGCGACGTGCCCCCTCCCGCCGAAAGCCTGTGTTGTAGCTTACCTTGTTCAGGGTGAGGGGACTCTGTTCCGACGGGGAGGTGTTGTCGTAATAAATGCTGTGATGGGCTGCATTAATGGTGATGTGTTGTGGCAATAACTCTGCAGATCTTTGTCTGCTGATGTGGCCTGTGTTTCACCTGCCATGTGCCTGAATGTCATTGGCCCTCCATGCCCAGATGGCCTCCAACTGTCCTGGGCTTTGCCAACTGGATTATGCTATGGGTCTCAAGCGATGGGTTTGGGGTTGTTTGCTGTGGGCTGTAAGCCTTATGGGCCTATCCATGTCAGTAGTCCCCCATTTCCGAGTACAGCTTTAGTCCAACGAAGGAAATAGTAATAAGGAGGAAAAGTGCGAACCGAGCGGAAAGGACGACCGTTAGGCGTGCTGACCGCGAGGCGCGCCGACCGTAAGGGTGGCCGAGCGGGAGGGGTCGACCGTGAGGCGTGCCGACCGCAAGGGTGGCCGAGCGGAGGGAGCTGACCGTGAGGGTGGCCGAGCCGGAGGGGTCGACCGTGAAGCGTGCCGACCAGGACGGTGAGGGGCTCAAAAAAAAGGGGGGGCGTGCCACGTGATGATGTGAAATGGAAAGGATAGGGTAAGGGGAGGGGACAGTGCATCGTAGCCATACACGTGGCGATATCGTAGGGGAAGTGAAGCGTTAGAGCAGAAGTGAAACGATAGGTCAGTAACGGCGCGGGGCTCAAAAAAAGGGGGGGCGTGCCATGTGATGATGTGAAATGGAAATGACAGGGTAAGGGGAGGGGACAGTGCATCGTGGCCATACACATGGCAATATCGTGGGGGAAGTGAAGCATTGGAGCAGAAATGAAACGATAGGTCACGAGAGGGGGTTTTGAAAAGGCGATTTTTGCGGTTGATTTGAAAGGTTTTTAAACGGGCAAAAATTAATGTGGATCCATGGAATACGGGTAAACCGTGGGTTTTTGGTATAATTCATTTCACCTACTTTTTTACAAAAACTCAAAATACCCAAGTGTTAATTCCTTCATTGCGCACGACACACCTGTGTAACATTTTTTCAACTTCCTTGCTCCTGCATCAGAAGTGATTCGTAAGCAAACCCTAGAAATGGCACAAGAGGAAGTGGTGAATGTGAGGGTGGACCCTCTGGGAGACGATGATGCAGAGGAACTAGCAACGCGATATAGGACGGAGACACGAACGGTGGGGGTGGGGGATCTGGTGGGACAAGCGCGGGCGTCAGCCCTGATATTGGCTCCAAAGCCAATAAGCCAGGTAGAACCGGATCAGTGGCACACTAAGGCTGACAAATCCATAATTACTGCGGCGGATTTGGAGGCTATCAGGGAAAAATACCAGATTTCGGCTGAGGTGGAGTTATTGCTGCCAACATCAAGGGAAAGGCCGTCTGATGCCAGGCCAGGGGAGTTTTCCCTTTACGAGGAGGCGCTAAAAGGTGGGTTGAGGTTGCCACTGCCCCAGGTGGTGGTTGACGTACTGAACCATCTGGAGGTGGCGCCGGGGCAATTGATGCCCAATGCATGGAAGATTCTACTAGCCTGTGCTAGCGCGTGGCCCAAGGCGAATGGGGGGGAAGCCATGGCGGTAGACGAGTTCTTTTCCTGTTATAAGGCTTCGGGGCAGCAAGAGACGTGGGTCACCCTTCAGGCAGTGATGGGGAGGGGATTGATGGCGGGGCTGCCGACATCGATCAAGGGGTGGCGGCCATGGTGGTTCTACGTATCTGCCAATGGGGGATTGGAAGTGCGCACCATCTGGAAGGTGCCCATTAGGTCGATGGAGTCAAGACTGGAGGCAGCGGCGGAAGAGAGGGTGAAGAGGGTGAAGAAGTGGAGGGAGAGAGAGAAGGCCAAATGGGACGAGCTTGTTCAACCGTCCGCATTGTTTGAGGCAGGGTTGGGACCGCAGCCGAGGGGTGGGGACCTCGACCGAGCAGAATTGGAGGCGAAAAGAGAAGTTCAGGAGGCAGAGGATCAGGTCGTACTTGCCAAGGCCACGAAGTTGAAAGAAATGCGAGGAGACCGACCGCCTCAACCGATCGCGCGGGAGAGGATCCGACCGCGCCCAAGGTCGCTGGAGGAGAAGGACTTAAGCAGTTTTGAGCCACGACCGCCCCCAGTAGATCCTGTAAAAGAACAGGCCAGAAAGGAGGGGGAGGCTTTGAAGAAGAAGAAGAAGAGGAGGAGTGCCCCAGAGGGAGCTGCAGATGAACCTGGGGTCAAGAGGGCTAAGGTGGACCCAACTGAGGTGGAGGTCCCTGTGGCCAAGGATACCCTAGAGGTGGTGGAGGTCACCTCAACACTGGAGGTTGTAGAGACTGCCCCAACAGTGCAAGTAGGAGTTGGGTTGACTGAGGTTGCGCCGAGCAGGAGGGAGTAGACCCAAAAGGGCCCTGCCTCCCAAGAAGGAGAGGTCCGTCTGGCCACAGCAATCTATCACGCTCGCGCGGTAGCGGGAAGGTTGGAGGGAGAAGAAGGGCCAGCCAGGGCAGGGGCACACCGCTTGGTGAAGATTGTGGAGGAGACAGCCCTGCCCTCGACATCGGGATTCAATGAGGCTGACCTGCTGAGGGGGTTATGCTCCATCCAAATGGAGGTAACCACCTTGGCAGGGGCCCTTCTAAGGAAAGCAGGGGCTGCCAAGCTAAAGGCTGAAGAGGCCAAGGCCCAGTTGGCCAAGTTGAAGAAAGAAAGTGCCGACTGGAAGACTGCCCATGCTGAGCTGCAAGCAGTCAAGTTTGAGCTGGAGGATATACGTCGTAAGGTCATGTCGCTCGAGTTCCAACTAGCTGGCGAACAAAAAAAGTTGGAGGAGTCTAAAAGAGCCTACGCCGTTGCAATCGAGCGGCATAAAGAGGCCATGAGCAGCAATGAAGAGCTGGTCAGGCAAAAAGATGAGGCAGATGCCAGAATTGGAGATCTGTTGAAGGAGTTGGGGGATGGGCGCGTCAAAGCAGAGGAGGAGAAGGGGAGGCTCGTGAGGGAGTTGGAAACAGAGAAGGCAAAGGCGATGGCGGAGATGGAGAGCCTGAGGAAGGAAATGGAATAGGAAAGGGCGACGGCGGCTGCTGAAAGGAGGGCCCTGCAGAGAGAGCTGGACGAAGAGAGGGCAAAGGCGGCTTCTGAGAGGGCGGCCTACCCTGATCTGTGCGTTGCAGTAGTGGAGCAATACAAAGGGTCTCCCGAATTTCAGATGGCAGTAGATGCCGCAGTCACCAGGAATCTGGCTGGGCAAGAATCTGGGGGGGTGGGCCCATCAAGGACGACTGCTGGAGGTAGGACAGAGGTAGAAGTGATTGAGAGCTTCCAGCAGTTAGACTTTTACAAGCACGAAATGGCTGAGTTCTAGGACAGCGGTTGGAAGATGTTCAAACGTAGAGCTGAAGAGCTGTTCCCAGACTTAGACCTGAGTAGTGTAACGATTGGTGAAGATGATGTGGCCCAGACCCCCCTGGACGAGGGCATTGAAGAAGAAAAGCTTGTATCCAGCGAGGAGGAATAACCAAGAGAGATGAAGAGCCCCCGCTCTGTGTTTGTTTTTTTTTTTTTTTTGTGATGAACTTGTGTACACATTGTAAATGAATAAAATTTCGTTCATGTTGTCAGTTGATTGTGTTGGCCTGTGTTGTCTAAAATGAATGAAGTCTTGTCACAAAAACTAGTTATAAAAATTGTGCAATAAAAATTTCGTGCAAAGTTAAGTTAGAAAGTGCCTCCCTGCAGAGTGAGATTGGATTTGTATGAAAATTGAAAAGATGATAGTGGTTGACTGAAAAATTGGATTTGTGAAATTGTAGAACATAATATTCAAATGGGGCTAGTACTTCCAATTTAATAGGTACGGATGAAGAATCCATGGATGAGGACAGAAAAGTAGGTTGCAACTCGTAACTAAATGGTTAATTGTAAACTTATAGAGAAGAGATTGGAGAAACAAACTGGATGGGGTGGGAGATAATCTGAGTAGTAAATGAAATACGTGAGAACATCTTTGGAATCTAACTAAGTAAAAACGTGGTCTGGGAATTGTGAATAAGCTTCAAAATGTGACTAAGTGTTAAAAATGTGGTCCTGCTGGACTTTGAAGTGCTCAGTCTGACTGAGGCTTTGGAGTGCTCAGTCTGGCTGAGGCTTTGAAGTGCTTAGTCTGGCTGAGGCTTTGAGTGCTCGGTCTGGCTGAGGCTTTGAGTGCTCGGTCTGGCTAGGGCTTCGAGTGCTCAGTCTGGCTGAGGCTTTGAAGTGCTCGGTCTGGCCGAGGCTTTGAAGTGCTCAGTCTGGCTGAGGCTTTGAGTGCTCGGTCTGGCCGAGGCTTCGAGTGCTTGGTCTGGCCGAGGCTTTGAAGTGCTCAGTCTGGCTGAGGCTTTGAGTGCTTGGTTTGGTCGAGGCTTTGAAGTACGCAGTCTGGTTGAGGCTTTGAAGTGCTGCAAGTGAAAGTGTCATGGGAGCGACATACAGACAGTTGAATTATAAAAGCTGAGAACTTCAATCGGAATTTGCATTATGTATAAAAATGGGGAAATACAATAATGTTGACAATACAAAAATGTGAACTCATTGATAGTAACGCTTCAAATGTTTCGCATTCCAGGGATGAGGAAGGTCTCGGCCTTCCATATCTTGAAGTCGGTAAGTGCCTGGTCGTGGTCGGGCTCTCACAACGTAGGGTCCCTCCCATTTGGCTGCCAGTTTGCCCTCAGTTGGATTCTTTGTGGCAAGAGTTGCTTCTCTCAAGACAAGGTCGCCTATAGAGAACTCTCGTGGTCGAACTCTGCGGTTGTAGTGTGTTCGCATTTTCTGTTGGTACGAAGCCAATCTGACGGCAGCAGTCTCTCTGAGCTCTTCGATGAGGTCCAGGTTTGTTCGATGGAACTCTGCGGTTGAGGCGAGATCCGGATGTAAAACCCTGGGGGTGGGCAGACCGACTTCTACCGGAATAACCGCCTCAGCGCCATATGTTAAGCGAAAAGGGGTTTCTCCCGTGGGAGTGCGAGCAGTGGTTCGGTAAGCCCAGAGTACACTTGGTAGTTCCTCAGCCCAAAGGCCTTTAGCAGCTTTAAGCTTAGTTTTGATGATTTTCAGAAGAGAACGGTTGGTGACCTCAACTTGGCCATTTGCTTGGGGATGACCGGGGGAAGAGAAGCATGGTTGAATCTGGAGATCTGCACAAAATTTTTTATACTTCGCGTTGTCGAATTGTTTGCCGTTGTCGGAGATGATGGCTTGAGGGATGCCAAATCGGCAAACGATCGATTGCCAGATAAACCTGGTGGTGTTTCGCTCGGTGATTGTGGCAAGGGGTTCGGCCTCGACCCACTTGGTGAAGTAATCAATGGCGACAATCGCGAACTTGGTCTGGCCTCGACCGATGGGAAGAGGGCCAACCAAGTCGATCCCCCATTTGGCAAACGGATAAGGGCTGCAGAGTGTGATTAACTCTGTAGGAGGAGCATGGGGGATGTTGGCGAAACGTTGACATTTATCGCATTTGAGTACGAAATCGGCCACATCCTGATTAAGAGTTGGCCAAAAATACCCAGTACAGAGTATCTTGTGGGCAAGGGACCTGCCGCCTAAATGATTACCATAAATGCCCTCATGGATTTCCTGCATTACATAAGTTGCTTGAGCCGGATTGAGGCACCGTAGATATGGCCGGGAAAAATCGCGTTTGTACAATATACCGTCGACAATGATGTAATTGGATGCTCGGGATCGGACTTTGGCTGCCTGCTGTTGGTCATCTGGGAGTGCCCCTGTGGTCAAGAATAGGAGAATGTCGGATGCCCAAGGGATGGGTTCGTTTTGGATGACCTGTACTGCTTGCAGGTCGGGTGAAATGGTTGGGTGGTGTAGATATTCGAGAAGGACATCATGGCTGAGATTAGGATGGTCAGCAGAGGCCAGCTGAGCCATCTCATCTGCTTTGGAGTTTTTCGTCCGAGGTATGTGCCTGATGTGGAAGGTATTGAAGAAGCGAGCAAGGGGGAGTGCCATATCCCTGTAAGCTCGCATTGTGTCTTCCTTGGCGTCGAAGTCCCCCGTCATCTGACCGACGACGAGCTGGGAGTCACTGAATACTCGGAGGTGGCTGACCCCAATGTCCTTTGCAAGGCGGAGTCCTGCTATCAACGCCTCATACTCGGCCTCATTGTTGCTTGCTTCAAACAAGAAACTGAGGGCACATTTGAAATAGCCGCCCTCGGGGGAGGTGAGGATGAGGCCGGCCCCACTTCCTTCTCTACGAGACGAACCGTCGACATTGAGAGTCCAAGAGTGAGGATCTTCTGGCTCTGTTGGAGTTGGTGGGAGTGTGGAGGTAGTGGTCGGGGCGGGATTGGTGAACTCCAAGATGAAGTCAGCTACAGCTTGCCCCTTGATTGCTGTCCGAGGGCGGTAGGAGATGTCGAACTGGCTGAGTTCTACTGACCACTGCATTAGTCTGCCTGAGAGTTCTGGTTGCTGCATGACCTTTTTCAGGGGCTGGTCGGTGAGGACCACGATGGAGTGGGCTTGGAAGTATGGGCGGAGTTGTCTGGAGGCAATGACCAAGCCCAGGGACAGTTTTTCTAATAAGGGGTAGTTCTGCTCCGCTCCCCTGAGAGCCCGACTGATGTAATAGAACGGCCGTTGGATTGAGCCATCTTCTCTGAGGATAACTGCACTGACTGCGGTGCTCGACATTGCTAAATAGAGGAAAAGGGGCTCGCCCGTGATTGCCTGTGAGAGAAGGAGAGGATTGGCCATGCATTGCTTTAACTATTGAAAAGCCTCTTCGGATTCAGCTGTCCACTCAAAAGTCTGCCGAAGAACTTTGAAGAATGGTAGGCACTTATCTGTTGCACAGGAAATGAATCGGTTGAGGGCCACCACTCAGCCGGTGAGTCTTTGAACTTCTTTGACCGTCCTAGGCGACTGCATCTCAACCAAGGCCTTGATCTTCTCAGGGTTAGCTTCAATGCCGCGCTGACTGACCATAAAACCCAAAAACTTTCCAGATCCTACGCCGAAGGCGCATTTCTCTGGATTGAGCTTCATCTGGTACTTGCCCAAGGTGGCGAAGGTCTCTCGTAAGTTAGTGAGGTGATCTGAGGAGTATTTACTTTTGACTAGCATGTCGTCGACGTAGACTTCCATATTCCGGCCTATTTGGTGATGAAAAACGGTATTAACCAGTCGTTGATAGGTGGCCCCAGCATTCTTCAACCTGAACGGCATTACACAATAGTGGTAGGTACCTCGGTCGGTAATAAATGATGTGTGTTCCCGATTAGATGTGTGCATCAGGATTTGGTTGTATCCAGAGAAGGCATCCATGAAGCTGAGCATTTGATGACCAGTCGTGGCGTCGACCAGCAGATCTATGCGGGGAATGAGGTAAATGTCTTTGGGGCAAGCTCGGTTCAGGTCAGAGTAATCGACACAGAGTCACCATTTGCCATTGTGTTTGCGGATGAGGACCACGTTGGACAACCATCTAGGGTAGTCCACATTTTTTATGAATTGGGCCTCGAGGAGCTTGTCAACTTCTGCGGCTATAAGAGTGTTGCGCTCCGGATGGAAAATGCGTTGCTTCTGGCGGTGGGGTCGAAAGTGGGGTTCGATGCTGAGGCGATGGGTTATGAAGGAGGAGTCAATGCCTGGCATGTCTGAATGGGTCTAGGCAAAAATATCTCTATGCTCGGTCAGGAGGGCAGTAAGGTCGGCCTTGGTTTGGGAAGGTAGTTGGCTGTCGATTTTGGCAGTTTTGATGGGGTTGGTGGGATCAATGTTAACTTCAACAAGTTCCTCCACAGGTTCTCCTCTGACTAGCTCGTCCTCGTCTCGGACGTCAAGCCCTTCGATGATCATGGCCTCTTTCAGCTTGACTTCTTTAAGGGAGGCGACATAGCATTCCCTGGCCACAGTCTGTTCTCCTCTGACAGTTTCGATGTCGAGATCGGTAGGGAATTTGATGGCAAGGTGATATGTGGATGTGATGGCTTGGAAGGCGTTTAGGGCTGTGCGGCCAAGGATAATGTTGTAAGCAGAGGGGCAGTCGACCACAAGGAAGGTGAGCAACTTAGTGGTCTGCCTCGGGTGTTCGCCAATGGTTATAGGTAAATCGATGGAGCCAATGGAGGTCACACGATCGCCGGTGAAACCGACCAGAGGGGTTTGGAGAGGAGACAAGCTTTCTTCTCCAATCTTGAGCTGGCGGAAGCAATTGAGGAAGATGATGTCTGAAGAGCTGCCATTGTCTATGAGAACTCGTCTGACCTTGTAGTTGGAGAGGATGACGGAAATGACAATGGGGTCATCATGTGGGTAACGGACTCCTGCACAGTCGGTGTCCGTGAAGGTGATGGGTTCGATCCACTATTTTGACTGTTTGGAAGGTCGGTCCACCGTCGCCATTGCTTTGTCTGAGCCCTACCTTATTTTTCTGAGCTCTGCCTTCTGAGCCGAGTAGGATGGTCCTCCGCAAGCAAGGCCGCCTGAAATGACTCTGATTTCTCCGATTGGTGGAAGGGGATTGCCTGGAGGTCGAGGCTGTGGTGATGGGCGATCATGGCCTTGGTTAGGTGGGGTTTGGTTCCGGGGTGGTGTATGTCGGCGATTGTTCCTGGGAAGGTCGATTATTTGTCTCTGCTGAGGGCGGGTGCCTGTGAATCGGCAGAGGCGGCCCTGACGTATGAAGGTCTCGATCTGATCTTTGAGGTCAATACACTCGTCGGTAGTATGGCCATGGTCTTGGTGGAAACGGCAGTATTTGGACTGACCTTTGCGATTAGAAGGGTTTTGTGAAGGCAGGGGCCACTTGAGAGGGTAGTCCCCCTAGATCTGATTGAGGACGTGTTCCATGGGAGAGTTGAGTGGTGTGTACCGCTCGAACCGACCGGACGGTCGGGTCGGAGCCGACCGGGCGGCTCGGTGGGGTCGGTCACTATAGTGGGGTGTTTGGCTATTATACTGGGCGGTCCTGGGTTCTGAGTCTTTCCTCTTGTCTCTGGGGGTCGGATTTTTAATGATCGGCTCCTGCCGAACGGCCAGGGAATCTTCAGCATTCATGTATTTCTGGGCTTTGGATAGTAGGGCTGCCATGGTGGTTGGAGGGTTTTGGAGAGGGAGAAAAGAAAATCGGACGACCGTAGGCCGGCCATGAAAGCCATGAGGATGACCTTGTCGTCGTTCTCCGCTACTTGAAGGGCTTCGGTGTTGAAGCGGGTGACGAAGCTACGGAGCGACTCCCCCTCGGTCTGACGAATGTTAAGGAGTTGGGTGGCTGGGCGTCTCTGATGCTGGGCTCCGATAAAATGGCTCAGGAAGGAGTCACTGAGGTGTTGAAAGGTGGAGACGGAGTCCGCCGGTAACTGGCTAAACCACAACCGAGCTGATCCCTTCAGTGTCACGGGGAAAGCTCGGCACATGATCTCGTCAGGGAAGGCATGGAGGATCATGAGGGTGCGGTAGGTTTCCAGATGGTTGACTGGGTCCGTTGTGCCATCGAAAGAGTCAATGGTGGGCATTTTGAACTTGGCAAGCAATGGTTTGTCCCGGATGGAGGCAACAAAAGGCGAGTTGGCGATGACTGAGGGCTTGTGCTGAATGTTCTGCATGACCCCTTGTAGTTGGAGCTTCATAGCTCGGAGTTCAGCGTCCCAGAGGGGAATGTTGTCGCCATGGTCGGTCAATGGAGGCTGGACGCTGCTGGCTTCCCCCTCAGGGGCTAGTGCCACGACTGACGGGCGTGGGAGTGGAGGTGGTAGGCTCATATGTGGAGGAGGAAGAGGTTGTAAACCGTCTGGGTTGAGCGGAGGGGGTGGTGGAGCAGTGTGGACCGGGGTTCTTTCTTGGTTAGATGGAATATCTGGAGGTGGAGCGGGGAGGTTTCTTTGGAGTAAAGCACTGATCAGGGCCTGGTTTTGCTCGGTCATGCGGTTAATGTTGTTGGTAAGTTCGATGATGTACTGTGGTGGGTTGTTTGGATGGAGAGGGTCTGTTTGATGATCGGCGGTATTATGGTGAGAGGCCATGGACCTAGTCGTGACCATACACCTGGACGGGTGAGAGGAAAAGGTGATGGGGAGAATGGGGGGCTCCGGCGATAGTGAACACAACTAGCGCTCAGATAAAACACAAGTTCCCACAAACGGCGCCAACTGATGATGCAGTTCGTCCTAGGTGGATGGGTCAGGCTGATCCAAGCTCTTCAAGTTCCGATCCAGGCGGATGGTTCCACCAGATGACCTGCAAGCAAGTCCAAAGGGGAACAGGGTAGTCCCCTAGTGAACCCTCCGGTGAGCCAATCAGTAGTGGAAGAAAGAAAAGTATAGAAAAAGAAAGAGATAGAAAAGCTTAACCTTCCTCTTGTCTTTGATTCTTGCTTATATCCTTTGGTAATCATTTCACTGTCCCTTGCCACGTGCCCCCTCCCGCCGAAAGCCTGTGCTGTAGCTTACCTTGTTCAGGGTGAGGGGGCTCTGTTCCGACGGGGAGGTGTTGTCGTAATAAATGCTGTGATGGGCTGCATTAATGGTGATGTGTTGTGGCAATAACTCTGTAGATCTTTGTCTGCTGATGTGTCCTATGTTTCACCTGCCATGTACCCGAATGTCATTGGCCCTCCATGCCCAGATGGCCTCCAACTGTCCTGGGCTTTGCCAACCGGGTTATGCTATGGGTCCCAAGCGATGGGTTTGGGGTTGTTTGCTGTGGACTGTAAGCCTTATGGGCCTATCCATGTCAAACTACATCATCAAAACATCATCAAACGTCATCAAACATCAGCAACGTTTTGTTCATATTTTTTTATCAAAACAAACATCACAATGTCATCAAGCATCAACAATGTTCTGTTCATATTTTTTTATCAAAGAAACGTTCTGTTCATATTATTTTATCAAAACAAACATCACAACGTCATCAAACATCAGCAACGTTCTGTTCATATCAAAACATCATCAACGTCATCAAACATCAACGTTCTGTTATATTGTAGAAACATCAAGCAATTTCAATCCAATCATTATGTTTGTTATATTCTAGGGCGTCCTCCACTCCTTTATTCAAAACATCAACTTACATGTTTCGGTCCAACAATATCAACTGCAAAATGGCACCACCAAGAGGAACGGTTTGAGGAGCTTTTGAATCACGCTGATCAAACCCTTACGGAGGAAGTCGAGTCCCGAGAGGGTCAGGAAGAGAACGTATAACACAGTGATGTTCCAAGGAAATAGATCGAATACTCTTTGATCAAAACCTCTCTCCAAGTCTCACCTTCCTTTAATTCACCATCGAAACTAGATTCTCGGAGCTAACGAGTCTCACAAATTTGAATTTTAGGGTCTAATCGTATAACACAGTGATGTTCTTCAGCGGCAATTCGTCGACTCGAAAGCGAGGCGATTTGGAAGGCCGAAGTTCCAAGGAAAGAGACCGCCAGAAGCTTCTGCAGTCGACCAGGTTGGAGCGAAACCGCCGGCCGTGGTTGCGCCAGCAAAACTCCGCCGCAATCAAAATCCAGGTTCGTATACATCTGTTTTGGTGAATTATATACAATTGAACTCGCTCACATTTATTGGATTGAAATTGCTTGATGTTTATACAATATAATAAACAAAGATACCATACCAAACCAAATATAAAAAGAACTAAATAGTTTACAAAAAAACATTCAAGACTAGATAGAGCAACATTTCTCAATATGGGATTTATGAGAAATTTTTTCTTTTTTTTTTCTTTACTTTACTTTACTTTTTTTTTTTAAATGTAATTTTCTTTATTTTTCTACTAGAAGTTATTGCCTTTTATATAAATAGAGGTTTGTAAAATGAGAATATTAATTATAGGAGTAAGAATGTAATTTTCAAAATGTCAAGAAATGGAATGTAATTGCACCAAATCACAATAAATGTCAATGTAATTTATCCTATTGTAAATTATAAACTCTTTTATCTCTTTAACTTCTTATTCTATTCTAAATGAATTAACTTAAGTATCAAAATCTTTATTTAAGGATTTAATTTGAGTATTTTACATTATTGGTTATGTGTTGGACTCTTAGCCTTGCATGCTCACTTAAATGAGTGTGCGGCGTTATCACGGAACTTGGAGCGTAACACTTAAGTATCAAAATCTTACACAATAAACAATTAAAATTATCAAGATATAATTGAGGTAAGCTCCATTGAAAGAACAACACGATGCGTTGTCGTTAAGTTATGAGCTTATTATTATTATTTTAACAAAAAACTGTGTATAAAAATTATTTAAAAATAATTTTTTTTTAAATATTGAAATATTGAAAAGTTGCACTATTTGATTTTAATTCGGGGAGGGAAGGAGTGCGTTGAAGACATCACACTCCAAATCAATCCATAATTGTAGAACTTTGATAATGTAACGATATAAAAAAGATTTCCAAAGTTTTTTTTTATAATTGTCCTTGTGTTGTGCCTCAAATAAGAAAATCCAAGTAATGGGATGGCGATAACACCAAAGCAAAAGTAATGACAGCACAATGGAAGGAGGGCCTGAGTGAGCGACAGCCAACAAATGCTTACACTAAAAGATTATTATTAAAATAAAAATAAAACAGAAGAAAAATATATTTACTACTATGATGGATTGGGGGTTGGGTTTGGGGGAATCAAAATAAAAATTCAAAGCATACAAATAGATAAAATCATAGTGGATGATGTTGCTTTTTCCCTTGCCTGTTATGGTGGATTCAGCTATGTAATGAGCACCAAAAGACAACTAAGAGAAAAACAGTATATTATGGGTTAGGCAACCATTGATTTTGATATTTTTGATGAGAGAGGTATCAATATTTGATTTTTTAGGTAGATTCTATTCGATAGATGTGAATTGATTGAATTATCGAAATAAACCAAATCATTTGCATAAAAGTGGTTGCCATACACAACAGTTACCTCAAATTCATAAGTAAAATTATATTAATCAATCTTGATTTTTAACGATTTTTCTTATACTAAAGTAAAAGAATTCGAAATTCATATGAGTTACCAATTATTGATGAAAATTGAATTAAATATTGTATGAATTCAAATTTTAAGAAAATTCAATATAATTATGTAAAATTTATGAATTTAATATATTTTATTCAAATTTGAACAAAAGTTAGTGTTATTATTTATCCATGTTTATAATAGAATTTTGGATGATCTACTTGAGTATATGCTCATAGCAAATAAATATAAAAATCATATAGTCAACTTCATTTCATCGAATATGAAGTTTAATTAGGTTTAGTTTGATTTTACACTTTAATTTGGGTCAAATTATCACTATTTGTACCTACATGCAATTTTGAGTGACATGATTAAAATGAAATTAGGTCAAGTTTAAACTACACTATCTTTAATGTGAGAATCATGAATAATTTAATTGAATATGTAATTCTTGACATAGTGTCATTTTGGGAACAAAACGTGGCTACTAAAAACGCAACAAAATCGTTTTGGGAAGTACCAAAAACGCAGTCTTAAAATTACAAATTAGGGCCTATGAAAAAAAAATAAAAAAATAAATCTCTTATATTGGGTAAGGGTATTTTAGTCATTTTAATTTGATTTGACACCATAAATAAATATTAAACTAAAAAATAAAAAGCCAATTTTTTACCAACTTCTCAAATTACTTCCAAAAAAGTCAAAAAACTTGGTAAAAAGTCAAAAATTAATTTTTTACCATCTTTCCAAAAGAACCCATAATGAAATAACAATAGATATATGGTCAACTATAGAGATACAATTTAATTTAGTTTGGGTTGGGTTGATTTACACTTTACTCGTTTCAGTCAAATTTTAACCATATTGTTGGTACAGAACAATTGGTGTGAGGCACGAAAATTGTTAACCATTTTGGTACCTACACAAAACTTTGGGTCAACAAGAATAAAATGAAATTAGATCATGCTAAAAATACATTATTGAATTGTGTGAAAATAATATTAAAATAATTAAAACTTTTATATACTTTTAACATTTTTTTAATTATATATATATTTTACTCAACCATCCATATCACTATTATTTTTCAAATAAATTGTAATGAAAATTATGCTATTAGTTCTTATATTTTATTTTTTAAATATTATTTTAATGTTTATACTTTTAATTGATTTGCTTTTGATTTGAATTTAAATATTTTGTTAATTTAGGATTGTTTTGAAAAGATGATTAAAAATTAACTTTTTAAACTTTTTTTTACTATTTTATGTGAGAGATAATGTGATCCAAAATGGATTAAAAGTTGACTTTAACTTTTTATGCATACTACCAAACCAACTCTTAATCTTATAAATAATAAGCTTAATTATTTTTAATAAAAAATATACACATGAACCATATGTAACAAATATTCAAAAATAAAATAAACGTTTCACCATCATCCTTTCATCTTCTTTCATCACTATCTTGGACAATAAACAACCATTTACCTCCACCACCAACTTACCACTACCATCCTACCACTCTTTAGTACCTCACCACACCAACACTGCCATTGGACTACCCTTTGCCACCATCGGATGCTACTTTACTTTCTTTTTCAAATTAAACCAATTAAAATTATCAATTTAATTTGACATATATATATTTATTTAAATTTAAAAAGTGCATAGAAAAACTTTGGCTAACGTGGAGGCAAGAGAGGCATTTAACGTTTTTGAAAAGATGATTAAAAATTAATTTTTTAATTTTTAAAATTTTTTTTACTATTTTATATAAAAAGTATGAATCAAAATTAATTTTTAACTTTAAATTCATATTCCTAAAATGGCCGAAGTCAGCCGGGGTACCCGAAATGTAGAAGATGCCAAAATAAACAGCGAAAGATATTGATAAAGGACATTACATACCGTACCCTCCCTACCCCCCACCCCCCACATCAAACGGCCTTCACGCCCCCAAGTCGCACGTATGACATACCCACCCACTATGACGCCGGGCCCACACGTGTATTCCTGGACACCATCCTAGACATAGGGCTGAGCAAGTGATCCGTGAAATCCGTAATCCGATCCAGTCCAGTCCAATCCGATAGGTTTGGATTGATTTTTTGAATCCGCGATTCGGTTCCGGATTGAAGAATTAAAAATCCGTAGTCTACGGATTAGTTCCGGATTGAATCCCACGGTTCCAGATTGGAACCGATCCGAACTGTATACAAATAGTCTATATTTTTATTATACATCCTCCCCCATAGTATCTTCTCTTAATTTTATATAAAATCTAAACTTAAACCTAAAACCGTATAATATTTTCTTTCATTACTCTTGTTTGTTGGTTTTTAGCTTTAATTTGTAATGGTTTAAATACTTATAGTGAAACCAAATTTTCTTATGGTTGTTTAAATTTTAGAACAGTATGTCGCTATTATAGAAAAATATGTTGCTATTGTTGAACTAATATAGCGCTATGTTTATATTTTTATAAAATTAAAGTGTTATAAATATATTTTTGTTATTTAATTATGTGAATCCGTGGTCCTAAATCGATCCAATCCGTATTTAAATGGATTGGTTCGGATTGGTTCCATGATTTAAACGGATTGGATTGGTTCTAATTTTTTAGGAACCGTAGATAACGGATTGGTCCTGGTTTTATCCCAATCCGATCCAATCCGGACCATGCTCACCCCTACCTAGACACCTCCAAAAAAATAATAATAAATAAATAAAAATTAATTACACTCATATCCAACACTTATCTTTTATTTATGAATTTATATATTTTAATTATAAAAATATATCATTTTTATTTTTTTCCAAATTACTTTATAGAAGAGGATATCTGTATGAATTTTATAATAAGAGGAGTTAATATGTGTGAATTTATTAATAAAAAAATAAAATAATATTCATTAATAATTAAAGAAGATCTTGGTATGATCAATTTAAGAAAAAAAAGAAAGGAACAATAAATGTTATTACCCAATGAGAGGAAAAAGTGAAATGTTATGTATATCATATTTTTCAATCCCATTTCCTTTATCATCTCATTATTATTGTTGTATTGATCTAATGGTCCCCATTATTAATTTTTGTTACTAATACAATGTTGTTGACACATAAAAAAAACAGTCTTGATTTAGAGTACTAAATCAATAGTTCTAAAAGCACCAATAATGAGTTGGCAAGTGTAAGAATAAATAAATAAATAAATAAAGGTCAAACTATCACATCAATAATGGGGCTCAATAATGTTATGTCATTAGTGATGCATTAGTGATACTAAATTAATGGTATAAAACATTTTTCTAAAAAAAATATATAATGTGCAAGAAAAGTTTAAAAATGAACTGGAATGTTATGTGATAATATTCACATGATATTCTTAATTATAGTTAAAAATTTTGTAAGTTACGTGATGTTGATAAGTTTTTATTAAGTAATTGAAAGATAAAAATGATCTACTTAATATATTCTGAAATTCTTCATTTATGAAGAATACTAGATAAGTAGTGTGAAAGTAATGGCATGGAAAATTATTACTTCATTTTTATTGATTTAAAAATAAAACAAATATCAAAAATTAAATAATGCGAAGGATTTTTTATCACCAAATAAACGAGTAAATATTAAATGTAATGATAATACTAAGTGCCGATATTACCATCTAATGACCATTCTTGATTTATAATAAGAACCACAATATTATTAGTTAGTGAGAGACAAATTTCACCAATTTAATTATTTATGATTTTTTTTATTGATGAAAGATGACATTATGATATGTTTTGAGAAGTGAGTTAAAAGTCACTTCTCAACTTTTAACCCACATCTTTCTTTTACAAAAAAGTCAAAAAAAATTAAAAAATAACTTTTAACCATCTTGTCGAAACACCCCTATGTTTCTCTCAATATTTTTTGAAATTACTATTTAGTGTATAATTTAAAAATAATTATAAATTAATAATAAAATTTATTAATATTAATAATTAAATTTTTAATTTTTTTATATTAATTTATAATATATTTTTGAAAATATAATCATAATTCCACAACATACAAACTCAAAATACAACTCATACTCTCAAATCATATTTACAAAACTCTACCAAACGCTACCTAAATGACTGAGTAAATTTTTCATATTTTTTTCAAATAATCGCATGTTGTCACATGGTAAAAAGGATGGTGTCAACCGACGTGGCAAAGCGTGGCAGGCGCTAGTCGGCAGGTTCCCAGGTGGCACATGCCCCTGCGTGTCAGTTACCAAAAATTAAATTAAAAACAAAATTATCAAAATTTATAACGAGTCCACAAAACAGGCGCTTCTATTAGCCCCCGAAACTTCGCTTAAATTACGCACTGACCGGGTTGGTTACGGTAGAGACGACACTTAAATTTTTAGAGAGAGAAAGAGTGAGGTACAGAGAAAGAGGGCCTTTCTGGTAACCGAATCTCAAAAATAGACAAAACCGAAACAAACAAACAACCAAACAAATCTCTTTCCCCTCTTTTTCTCCTCTCACTCTATCCTTTCATCTTCTTCTTCTTCTTTTTTTTCTCTCTCTCTCTCGTCTATATATATATATATATATTCACACAAAACAATCGTTTTTATAAAGTTACGTACTTTTTCTCTCTCTAACCTAAACCCTAAATAAACCCCACCATACGGCTTTGCCACCTCTATTGCATGCTTTTGTTCATTTCCCTCTCTTCGCTCCTTCCTCTCCTCCCCTTCTTCTCTGTCCCCAAACCCAAACCGCACACAACTTCTATATATATCTCTATATACACAGAAAGAAAAGAGAAAAAAGGAAAAAGAAAGAGTAGAGATAACCAAGAAGAAGAAATCACTTGCCATGGCTGTTGAAGCACGCCATCTTAATCTCTGCCCTTCTCAGCTCTTAAGAAACAGGTATTTTCTCTTTCTCTATCTCTTCTACGATTCTTTTATTTTTATTTTTTGTTTTCTATCTGATTTTGGTGAATGAATGTTCAGAGAAATGATGAGCGCCATTGAAGGCAACGTGAATGCCTACGGGAATACTCCAATCGGATACGGATTGCCTCCGCTATCGGGAACGACGACCGAGACTCTGCTTCCGATGTATAGCTCTGTGATCACTGATTCTCTTCAGGCGAAGACTGCGATGAAGGCCGATAGCGGTCTTACTACGTTCTTCCTGTTTCAAAAAAGCGCTCCAGAGATTTGATTAATCCATTGATCTCCTTCCCCAACGCTCAGATTCAGAATCAAAACAACAATCGCTGTGGTTCTTTCACCTTTCTCGGCGAAGACATTTCGATGCAAATCCAACAACAGCAGTTAGAGGTTGATCGCTTCATCGCTCAACATGTACGAATCTAATAATCCCTTAGGTCTTTCTTCATCGCTTGCCTTTGTTTATCCTTATTTGTATTAAATGTGTGTATGTTCGTCTATACAGACGGAGAAGGTGAGATTCGAGGTCGAGGAGAGGCGAAAGCGATATTCAAGGAGGATTATAGCGGCAGTGGAGGAAGGGATAATGAATCGATTGCGATCGAAGGAAGATGAGATAGAGAAGATTGGAAAGTTAAATTGGGCGCTCGAAGAAAGAGTGAGGTCGCTGTGTCTTGAGAACCAGATATGGAGAGAATTGGCTCAGACGAACGAAGCCACGGCCAACGCCCTGAGAAGCAACCTCGAGCAGGTGCTGGCACAGATCAAGGACGAGCAACAACACCACCACCACCACCGTGGCGGCGGTGCATTGGACTCGGCGGCAGCCTTGATGGACGATGCTCAGTCGTGCTGCGGCAGCAATTACGACGGCGATGCGGAGGAGCGGCGCACAATAGCTGGATGCGGAGGAGAGAGAAAGAGAGTGAAGGATAAGTGTAATGATGATTGTACAACTAGCAGTAGCAGCGGCAACAACAGCAGCAAGAGCAGGAGGAGGTTGTGCAGGCACTGTGGGAAGGAGGAGTCGTCCGTGTTGTTGCTGCCGTGCAGGCATCTCTGCCTCTGTACTGTTTGTGGGTCGTCGGTTCACACTTGCCCCATCTGTAACACCGCCAAGGACGCCAGTGTGCACGTTATCATCTCCTCTTGAAAATTCCAAAAAAAACGAGAGAAAAACGAAAAACAATGTAAAAAAAATATTTCAAGAAAAAAAACAACTCAGCTCAGCAGTAATCTTTTTTTTTTTTTTTTTTTTTTTTTTTTTAGTTTTTTTATTTTTTTAGTTTTTTTTTTTAATGAAAAATGTTTCCAAAGCAAGTTTTGTTCCAAATACTCACTCTCTAAATAAAGTCCTCAACGCAATCAGGGAAAGGGGTGGATGGGTTACTCTATCTATCCCTTACTACCTGAGACAAGGATGGATCTAAAAACCATATAGCTCAGGGGGTAAATTGTTATGAAAATACAAACCTCAGGGGGCGGGATGTAATTTCTGAAACCTCAGGGAGGTATCTGTAATTTAACCAAATCTCGAGGGGTGTATATGTAATTTGTCCTATATTTTTTGATATTTGATTCATATAATTTTTTAAAAATATAAAATATTTAATAAATTTTAAAATGTGAATGCTCTGTATCATTAAAATTACATTTAAAAATAGTCTAAATCTAATGATCTAACAACAATTAGGAGAGAGAAATAAAGACGAGGAATTCGAGTATCATAGTGTACGCGCGAAAAAGGGACGTGAAGTCAACGGTGCAGGTGAAAGTGACACGTGCTGTGCGAAGACTGACACGTCGGTCTCGCGCAAATGTCGCTGTTTTGTGCAGGTCTCTCCTCTTTTCTTTTTCTTTAATTTTTTTTAATTAAATTTTTCTGTGTTTTCTTGGTAACAAGCCTCGTGTGCAGTGTGCAGCGGGGCACACGGCTTTCGAGAGATTGGGTCTTCCCTTTTCTTTTTCTTTAATTTTTTTTAATTAAATTTTTCTGTGTTTTCTTGGTAACAAGCCTCGTGTGCAGTGTGCAGCGGGGCACACGGCTTTAGAGAGATTGGGGAAAGAAGAATAATGTTAAGAGATGTAAAAAGTTTTATCAATTTTTTTTTTAAATATTTCACATTATTATGAGGTTTATATGAGTTTTACATGATGAGTTTTATATTTTTATAAGATATTTGATAAATTATATAGGATTTATATGATGTGAATTTTATATTTTTATAAGATATTTAATAAAAAAATTAATAAAAATTTTAAAATTTCTACTCCCTCCGTCCCATAATATTAGTCCCTTATTCCATTTTTCATTGTCCCAAAATATTAGTCCCTCTTCAAAAATCAAGTACAAAAATAATATAAATTTTCTATTTTGCCCTTCTTTTAAATTCATAAATAATATAAAAAGTACAATTATGACATTGATATTCTCAAAAAAGTGTACTATCAAAGGGTAATTTTGGAAAACTAACTTTTTAAAAGTACAATAATTGTACTACCAAAAAAAGTTGGATTTCCCAAAAGGGACCATTATTTTGGGACGGAGGGAGTAATAATTTTTTAAATGAGAGAAAAGCCAGTAGTAAAAGTAGGGACAGGACACGAGGACCGGTGGGTGGTTGAGGGTGGTGTCCCGCCAAAGCTGGGGTTGAAGGGAAGGGGAAAAGGACAACGTAAGGAAAAGTCTGAGCGTACCGTATTTTGTGATCATTGCGTATGCTGGACGGAGTCGTTGCTGTTTATTTACCTTTCTTTACAAAATTATTAATTTTTTTTTTGTAAAAAAAGGATAAAATTTAAATTTAAGGCATATAATATAATTACTCCTCTGAGAGAGCACAAAAAAGAGGGAGCTTTGGGGGGCTGCCTGAAATATCTCTGATGTGTGTGGGGATGGCAGGTGGGGTTGAGGTTGTGTGTGGTTTATTAACGAGGCAACTTTGTGGGTGGGAGTGTGTGGGCCTCTTCTAAATTATATGTTTATGACATTATCAGAATGTCAGACAGGAGACGAGAGAGTTTTACTATCTATGCTATGCTATATATTTAGTAAAAGAAGGTTTTTAACCCTAAAGTTTATGTGATTTTTAGGGCTCGTTTGGTTTGATTTTCTGAAAAAATTTTGGGAAATTTTCTCTACAAATAAGTTTTCAAAAATAATCAAACCAAACAAATTTTCCCAAAAAAATTTCCCAAAACTTGTAAACCAAACAAGTTTTCCAAACAAATCTCTCTCTCACACATATCAAATCAATCACTTTTTCCAAAACTCTATCTCAAAATAATTTTTCAAAACATCTTTTAAAAAAAACCAAACCAAACATGTTTTCGTACTTTTTATCTCTAAAACACATCTCTCAAACACAAACCAAACATACCCTTAATTTTTTAATCTTAATTTTTTAATTTTTTGATTTAAAAAAAAAAATTTCAATATTTATTGGCTTTTTTCAACTTAATTTTAGTATTTATTGACTTTTTTCAACTCACAATTCCTTTTGACTTCTCTCATAATTATAACAACACCCTTTTTAATTTCTCCCATAGGTTACACACAAAAATAAAAAAAATAAAAATTTAGGTATAATTTTCAAAAAGATATAACATCTAAATTTGAATTATGATTTAATAATATAATTATGTTTTTTTTTTATGTATATCTATCAAAATTTTAAATCACTTAAAATTAATCAATTTTTCAAAATTATTGATTTTTAATTTACAAAATAAATTAAAAAAACTATTGACCGATTTATTTATTTAATAACAAAAATATTTCGTAATCTCTCCCTCTTAATCTCTCTCACAAATTTTTAAAAAAAAATATTAAACTTGCATTCTTTTTCTCTTCCCCAAAAAATTAGATAATATTTTTTATTAAAGTTGTAGATATCTACTTATATTTTACATTTTATATTATAACATAACAAAAAAAACTAAAAAATTAATTTTTTTTTTAAAAGTTTATTTAAATAAACTTTAAATCAATAAAACTTATATGTCTATTACATATATAACTCACATTATAACTTACCTAAATAATAATAATTAATTTTTTGATTTAAAAAAAAAAATCTCAGCATTTATTGACTTCTCCCAACCCAACTTCAGCATTTATTGACTACTCCCAACCCACAATCCCTTTTGACTTTTCTCATAATTATTGCAACATCCTTTTCAATTTCTCCTATACACTATGGTTACATAAAAAAAAAGAAGATAAGAATTTAGCTATAAATCTCGAAAAGATATAACATCTAAATTTGAATTATGATTTAATAATATAATTATGTTTTTTTCTTTGTATATCTATCAAAATTTTAAATCATTTAATGAGAAAAATTAATCAATTTTTCAAAATTATTGATTTTTAATTTACAAAATAGATTAAAAAAAAACTATTAAGTGGTTTATTTATTTAATAACAAAAATATTTCATAATCTCTCCATCCTAATCCCTCTCACAAATTTTCAAAAAAAAATATTAAAACTTGCATTCTTTTTCTCTTCCCCAAAAAATCAAATAATATTTTTTATTAAAGTTGTAGATATGTACCTATATTTTATATATTATATTATAACATAACAAAAAAAACTAAAAAACTAATTTTTTTTTAAAGTTTATCTAAGGCTCCGTTTGGCAAGAGCTAAACGGGGCTTTTTTAACTATTTTAGCCACAAAAGATAAAATAGACTATTTTAGCCATAAAAAACAAAATATCACATCCAACCCTTAATCATTACATTCTTCTCTCACAAAAAAAGTCAAAAAAGTCAAAAAGCCAAAAAGCCTTTCCCAAACCAAACTTTTTAGCCCAGGCTAAAATAGCCAAAAAAGCCAAAAAGCCAAAAAGCCAACCCACTTTCCAAACGGGGGCTAAATAAACTTTAAATCAATAAAACTCACATGTCTATCACATATCTAACTCACATCATAACTTACCTAAATAATAATAATTAAAAACAAATGGAAACCACAAATAAATTAAATTTTTAAAAAAAAATATCCACAACTCCATCTTAAATAAATTGAAAAAAAAATACCCGAATAGAAACCACACAAAAATAAAAAAAAAATAAAAAAATATCTATCTATCTATCTATCTATTAAGCAAAAGGAGATTTTTAACCCCAAGTCTTGTGGGAGCTCCAATCTCCCAATCTAAATTTCCTGATTTTTTGATTTAAAAAAAAAAATCATAGCATTTATTAACTTCTCCCAAATCTCAAGTCATAACCTTATAATAACACTTTAATGCATTAAGAACAAGTATAAAAAAAAAATCTTTGAAATCCAACACATATGAATTCGTTAAAAACTTCCAACACATATAATTATTATCTCTTATAATAACACTTTAATGCATTAAGAACGAGTATAAAAAAAAATTCTTAAAAAATCCAACACATATGATTATTATCAAAATATTAAACTTTAATATGATATAATAATAATAATAATAATAAGACATTTAATTCCTCGAATAGTCCAACACATATGATTATTATCAAAATATTAAATTTTAATATAATATAAAAAAAGAAAAGAAGAAGACATTTAAAATAAATAAAAAAAAAACATTTAAAAATCACAACCTATCTATCTATCTATAAATCTATTTATCTATCTATATTATATATTAAGCAAAAGGGGGTTTTTAACCCCCAAGGCCTGTGCCCAAGGCCATTGGGAGTTTCAATATATCAATCCTAATTTTCTAATTTTTTGCCTTTTTAAAAAAAAAAAATTTAACCTCAGCATTTATTAATTTATCTCAACCTACAAAACTTTTTAACTTCTTTCATAATTACTGCAGTACCTTTTCCAAAACAAATAATTTGTATTAAAAAAAATTTTAAAACAAATATAAATATCTATCTCTATATCTATATCTATATCTATCTATTTATTTATATCTATATCTAACTCACAAATTTTGTAAGAGTTCCACTATAATATTGGGGGTTGTTTGGTGATTGGTTCAAAGATTATAATTACACAATGTGGCTATGGCTATGTGGCTATGTGGTGTGTATATGTGTGATGAAAAAAAGGGCATTTGCCTTTGGGGGTACCTCCTCGGTTAAGCGCCCACGTTCCTTGCTTTTTTTTTCTCTCTCTCTCTCTCTCTCTCTCTCTCTTAATTTTTTTGATTTTTTTGAAAAAAAAAATTTAACACTTATTAAATTCTTTTAAGTCTTTTTAATTTCTCCAAATTGTAATTAGATAGCACATAAAAATATTTGTGATTTGTCTAGCGAATAAAAAATTATAATTTGATTTTTTAATATGATTGAAATTAGATGAATATAAACCATCACAAAGAGAAAAATGTGATTATAATTAGTTGAATGATTTTTTTTTAATGTGATTGTAGTTAAGCCAAGTTTGGCAATATCAAAATAATCTATCTTTTTATCTTTTTATCTTTTTTCCATCACATCATCTCTCTACTTTTCTGCACATCTTTTCGTAAAAAAACAAAAAATACACTTATTTAGATCATTCCAAACAACTCCTTAGTTTAATAGTTTTTTTTTTCATTTATTTATTTTATTATGGAAAAAATGTGATGTGATTGTAGTTTGTTCAATGGCTCTTTCTTTTAATATAATTGTTGTAGTTAGTTCAATGATTTTCTTTTTAATGTTATTTAATCTTTTTATTTACTATTTTAATTTTATTTTTGATTTTTTAATATGATTGAAATTAGATAAATATAAACTCTCAAAAAGAGAAAAATGTGATTATAATTAGTTGAATGATTCTTTTTTTTTTAATGTGATTGTAGTTAGTTTAATAGTTTTTTTTTTCATTTATTTATTTTATTATGAAAAAAATCTGATGTGATTGTACTTTATTCAATGACTATTTTTTTTATTATGATTGTTTTAGTTAGTTCAATGGTTGTAAAAATATTTGTGATTTGTCTAGCGAATAAAAAATTATAATTTGATTTTTTAATATGATTGAAATTAGATAAATATAAACCCTCACAAAGAAAAAAATATGATTATAATTAGTTGAATGATTTTTTTTTTAATGTGATTGTAGTTAGTTTAATAGTTCATTTTTTTTCATTTATTTATTTTATTATGGGAAAAATGTGATGTGATTGTAATTTGTTCAATGACACTTTTTTTTAATATAATTGTTGTAGTTAGTTCAATGATTTTTTTTAATGTTATTTAATCTTTTTATTTACTATTTTAATTTTGTTTTTGATTCTTTAGTATGATTGAAGTTAGATAAATATAAACCCTCACAAAGAGAAAAATGCGATTGTAATTAGTTGAATGATTCTTTTTTTTTTTTTAATGTGATTGTAATTAGTTTAATAGTTCTTTTTTTTCATTTATTTATTTTATTATGTAAAAAATGTGATGTGACTGTACTTTGTTCAATGACTTTTTTTTTAATGTGATTGTTGTTGTTAGTTCAATATTTTTTTTTAATGTTATTGAATCTTTTTATTTACTATTTTATTTTTATTTTTAATATGATTGAAGTTAGATAAATATAAAGCACTCACAAAGAAAAAAATGTGATTGTAGTTAGTTCAATGATTTTTTTTTAAATGTGATTGTAGTTAGTCAATGGTTCTTTTATTTATTTATTTATTTATTTTTACTTGGAAAAAATGTGATGTGATTGTAATTTGTTCAATGGTTCTTTATTTTAATGTGATTTAATCTTTTATTTACTGTTTTAATGATTTTTTTTTACAGTTTTTTATGGAACAAATATTATTGTAATTAGATAGAATGAAAATATTTGTGATTTGATTTGATTTGATTTGATTTTTTTTATTTGATTTTTAATATTTGTGATGAAAATGTAATATTTGTTTTTTGAAAAAAAATTATTGTGTTTTTTTAACTATCAATTTACTTACTTTGTGATTTGATTTTTAACTCACTGTATTTTTTGAAAAACAAAATGGATTGTACTCATTAGAGTCACATAATGTACCAATTATTGATGATGATTAGATTGTATTTTGACGAAAAAGAAAATTATAATTATAGATTGGTCTGAAGAATATCTATACCTTTCAGAAAGTAAAAAAAAAAATGTAAGTATAACATTTTTACTTTATAACATTTTATAAATATGTGTTGTTCATTAATTATAATACTAACTATCATGTTGACAATGCAGAAATGCTGATGGAAGGCCCACAACAATTTAGATTTTAGTTATTTTTTGTTTTACTTATTCAGTGAATTTCGAACAAATGTAATAAATTCTTATTTTTATTACTTTAATTATGCAATGTCAATATTTTCTTTTAGAGTTACATATATTTTATGCTAACAATTTAAAAATATGTTTGACATAACTATGAATATTTTTTTTTAATTTAATCCCGTGCATAGCGCGGGTGATATGCTAGTATGTGATTATTATAATATGAGGTTTGGAAAATTGATGTTGCTGAGATGGTGTTTGGCAAATGATTTTGGGATTAAAGTAGTCACAAAAAATAAAATAAGCTATTTTAGTCATAACAAATAAAATATCACATTTAATTCATAATCATTACACTCTTCTCTTACAAAAAAAATCAAAAAAGTCAAAAAATCTTTCAGCCCAAACTAAAATAACAAAAAAAATCAAAAAATTAAAAAAATCAAAAAATCAAAAAATCAATTCATTTATCAAACGGAGGCTAGATTTAGGAGAAGTTGAGAGAGTCACGACAAAATAAATGAATCGGGGAGATAATGGTATGAATGGTGTTTGCTAATTTTTTTTTTTTAATACGCATAATTCATATATAACTTTTTTTTCATATGTACTACTAAAGTTTCGTTTGTCAAGTTTATATTTTAATTAAAAAAAATTTAATATCATATTATTTTTTTTTAAATATATTTTTATAAAAAATTCAAAACATTATTAAAGTAATTTATTTTCAAACAAAGTCTAAGCCTCCGTTTGAAAAATGGGTTAGTTTTTTAACTTTTTGGCTATTTTAGCATAAGGCTAAAAAGCCTGGTTTGGGAAGAGCTTTTTGATTTTTTGACTTTTTTGATTTTTTTTTTGTGAGAGATGAGTGTAATGATTATGAATTGGATTTGATGTTTTGTTTTTGTGGCTAAAATAGTCTATTTTATTTTTTATGGCTATTTTAACCCTTAACCCACCAAAACCAACTTCCCAAACTATGTCTAAGTATGGCTAAGGATTGTTAGGCTAGAGGTAGGGGTGTTGATGGTTCGGTTGCGGTCCGAGAACTTTCAATCCTTCATCTGTCTGTCAGATTAGCAGCTTGGAAAAAATTAATCATTATCCGTCCGCTTGATTGAGGGATGCGAATTAACGGATTTGCGAATAAATGCGAATTGATTTGATAGTTTAAACTTTTACAAATTTTAAACATAATATGACTTGTTAATAATTTTTTTTTTTTTGTGATAACAATCCAACTTAATATAAGTAAAAGATTATCAAGTAAATTGTCAAATATCAATAATAAATACATATAAAAAAATCTTACATTATTAAATTATTTCATTACTTTTTTTTATTTAAAAACTATTTAATTTGATTTTTTTTAAATGACAAAATTAATGTTTATATTTTTTACACAAAATATCAAATATTAACACTTGTCATTTGATAAAAGGATTTTCAAATTAAAAACACAACAAAATGTTTAAACTCTTTTTCAATTAAAAATATAAACAGAATATCTAATAAATTGAAAACACAAAATCTTACAAATTACTAGGAATGCTCGTGGTTTGACAATTTAATTATGGTCAAGGTAATCTCAAATCCGTCATCTATCTAAATCTAAACATATTAAAAAAATCAATCTACAATTATTCTCTCGTTATCATATATCTATTTAAAATGTGATGATCGATTCAATCGATTCAATTCAGTTCGATGAATTTGAATGAATCAAAATAGCCTTTGCCCACCCATAGCCAGAGGGTTAAAGAATAATTTAGTTTAAATTCCTTGGAACTTTCAAAATGTTAGTATAATTTTGAATATATAAAACAAAAAAAAGATTCGGAGATAGAGATATGATGTCCTTTTTTATTTTATAAATCTATGTTAATGTCTGGATTAAGGTCAAGTTTGACAACTCTTAAAAAATTTAAAAAGTCAAAAAGTCACTATCCTATTTAAATCACATCATCTTATTTAAGTCACATCACCTCTCTAACACATCACTTCAAACTCAACCAAAACCCAACTCATATTTCATAAAAAGTCAAAAAGTACACTTATTTAGTCTTCCCAAACTTGGCCTAAATTTAGGACTTGTTTAACATCTCCTATTTTAGTTTATTTTTTTATCTTTTTATTTTTTTTAAGTCACATCAATCAATATCTCCTCTCTATTTTTTTATATATATTTTTATAAAAATTCAAAAAGTATATTTATTTAGAACATCCGAAGCCAACCCTTAGTAATATTATCAATATAGACAGTTAGGAGTCGTTTGACAATGACTTTTTTAGTTGATTTTTTGATTTTTTTGACTTTTTCAGCGTAGGACTTTTTTAGATGTTTGGTATTCTTGTTTGGTTTTTTTGACTTTTTGATTTTGGAATGATAAAATTGTCCTTAGTATAAAATGATGCTTTTTTGATTTTTTGTTTGTATGTGGGGTTGTTTTGTATTTTTATAGCCTTTTGTCTTCATGATTTTGTAACTTTTTTTTTTTTTTTATCTTTTTGTAATTATATAGCCAAAGATGAAAACCAAACCAAGGCTTATATTATGATTTATTTTATATATGAATTTTATAATGTATAAATTTAGGCCTCTTTTAAAAAGACAGCAAAAAAAAAAAATTTATTTGAATTGTATTACTTTTTTTTGTTTCTTTTATATATATTTTCAAAAAAATCCAATAAATCAAAACAAAATTTTACTTTTTAAAATATTTTTTAATCTGCATCACACAGTTATTCATTTCAAAAAATCTTATTGATACTGATGTTTCGTTTGAAAACATATTATTTTAATAATTTTTTAATTAAAATATGAGATTTAAAAAATTAATATATTTAAAATAATTTTAAAATTTTTTATGCAAAAATATGTAAAATGTAAAAAAATTAAATAAATATAAATTATAAATTATTTAATTTTTAAATTAAAAGTGTTACATGCAAAAAAAACTTTATTCTATTGAATTTGGCGGGGGTGGGCAGAGAGAGTGGGGGTTGCGTTGTGCGGTCATTCACAGGAAACGGGTCTCTTTGAATTGATGGATTGATGGTCTGGTGTGGTCTGGTCTGGTCTGTGGTTAATTTAGTGCTTGGGTTGTCATTGTCAAAATTTTTTTTAACTAAACTATTATATTAATAATTACAGCACTGATTTAGTGATTTGCATTACTAAGGGCTATTTTGGGAATTTAGTTAAAAGTCACTTTTTTTGGTTAGTAGTAAAAGTTAAAAGTTGGCTTTTTTGGCTTTTTTTTCATTTGGCAAGTTGGTTTTTAGCCAACGGTGCAATTACAATTTTACCCCTCATGGGTTACAATGTGTTACATAGGTTCAGTTGTAAATATTTTAAATAAATGGGGGTAGTTTAGTCATTTTATTATGATTTGACATCATAAACAAATATTAATCAAAAAAGTCAAAAGTCACTTTTTACCAACTTCCCAAATCATTTGTCTAAAAAAGCCAAAAACTTAGTTAAAAGTCAAAAAGTCACTTTTTACCATCTTCCCAAAACAACCCTAATTCTAACTCTAATGAGTTGATAATGCAAAAAAAAAAAATAAATAAAATAAAATAAAGGCTAAATTATCATATATGTAGTAGAGTTATATTAGAGTCACCTCATTAGCAGTTCATTAATGATTTTTAATTAATGATTTGAAGTATTTTTTTAATAATTATTAGTATTTTTAAAAAAAAAATTAGTTTCTTTAGTTTCAAAGATGTAAAAAAGCCTAATGAATGAGATCCACATATTGATTTGATAATTTTTTATTTTTATTTATTTTTATTTTTTAACTTTATCACCTTATTGGAGCCTTGTTAAAATTGTAAATTTAAGGATTGTCTAGGATGACCTAAATAAGTGTACTTTTTATCTTTTTACAAAGAGATGTACAGAGAAATAGAAAGGTGATGTGATAGAAAAAAGATAAAAAGATGAATTATTTTGTGTATGCCAAACTTGGCCATAGAGTTATCTATCGTTACTCACCATAGATTTGGTCGATTGAGATCGATGCATTCAATGCAAATGGCAAGTATTTAGGCTTCATTTGGCAAGTTAACATTTTAATCAAACGGTCAAAAAATTATTAAAAAAGTCAAAAAGCCTATAATCTATATTAAAAAGTCAAAAATTTCATTTTCTCTCTACTTTTTGTACATTTTTTTGTAAAAAATCAAAAAATCACCCCAAACATACTAAGCCTCCGTTTGCGAAGTGGGTTGACTTTTTGGCTTTTTTGGCTATTTTAGCCTGGGCTAAAAAGTTTGGTTTGGGAAGGACTTTTTGGCTTTTTTCACTTTTTTTGTGAGAGAAGAATGTAATGATTATGGGTTGGATGTGATATTTTATTTTTTGTGACTAAAATAGCCTATTTTGTCTTTTGTGGCTAAAATAGCCAAAAAATTCCCATTTAGCTCTTGCCAAACGGAGCCTAACTTTTTGTACATTTTTTTTACCTCATATTCTAGTTAAAAAGTTTCTAAAATAATCTGTTCCTTAACGAGTCCTTAGTTTCAACATTGTTAAAGGTAAGAGTTATTTTGAAAAATTTGTTAAAAGTTAGTATTTTACTTTTTTTTAAATATGTAAAAAAATAAAAAAATAAAAATCATAGGGTGAATTATATTAAAAATTCTTCTAATTTGAGGTTTGTATCATTTTGATTTTTGATTTTTCAATTGTGATATATTTGATTATGAATTTTGAATCTTGTTCCAAATAAGAACAATTGAAGATACCATTAAGGACAAATAAGTCAATTTGATAAAAATATAAACTAATTTGATAAAAATGAATGTCAAAAAAATATTTTTAAATTTTTAAAAATTATTTCTATCTACCAAAGATAAAATTATATAAAATTGACAAATTTTTTAGACATTTATTTATTTATTTATTTTACCAAATTAATTTTATTATATGTTTGGACGGTGATCATGTAATGGATAGTTGTTAAGTTTTTAATTTGTATTTCATATTTAATATATGAAATATTTTTAGTTTCAGATTTTTTAATTTAATGGATTAGTTTAATAATGATATAAAATTTGTCATCATATTTGATTTTTGAAAAAATATAAACCAATTTAATGAAAACAAAAACAACCATTCATTACATGATTATCATACAAATACGTAATAAAAATTAATTTGATAAAATAAAAAAATGTCTAAAAAGATTTATCAATTTTACACATTTTTATCTTTAGTGCATAGAAATAATTTTTAAAAATTCAAAAATATTTTTTTGACATTTATTTTTGTTAAATTAATTTATATTTTACTAAATTGACAATTTTGTCATTAAAAAATTTAATAGTATCTTTTATTATCCTTATTTAAAAAAATATTTAAAATTTAAAATTAAATATATCACAATTAAAAAATCAAAAACTAAAATAACATAAACCCTAACTATAAAGATCGTTATTCACAAAAAAAGATACTCCCTCTGTCCCAAAATATTAGTCCCTTATTCCATTTTTTATTGTCCCAAAATATTAGTCCCTCTTCAAATATCAAGTACAAAAATAATATAAATTTCCCATTTTACCCTTCTTTTAAATTAATAAACAACATAAAAAGTACAATTATGCATTGATATTCTCAAAAAATGTACTATCAAAAGGATAATTTTGGAAAATTAACTTTTTTTAAATGCAATAATTGTACTATTAAAAAAAGTTGAATTCCCCAAAAGGAACCATTATTTTGGGACGGAGGGAGTATGAGTTAAAATAGGTTCATCTTTTCAAAAGAGTCCATAGCGACTGTGGTAACGTGAGAGAGAGGTGACCAAGTTGAAGGGATTCGTGGGCTGTTTCACATGAAAGGCACGTGAGAGCCTGTGCCCTCTCTCTCTCTCTCTCTCTTTATGTGTAGTGTATTACTTGGTAGTTTTTAGAAGTATTATAATATTGTGTCATTGTGTTGTGTCATTTTGCTTGACAAGTCGGACTCAGTTATTAGGGTATTTTATTAATAAAATTATAATAATGATTGAGATTCTCATTTTTTAAAGTTCTTCATAATTTTTTTTGAATCTTCACTATTGATGACATAGGCCCCACACATATATGAGTGAATTTCACACATATATGAGTGGATTCCATACATACATCAATAATAGAGATTTAAAAAAAATTGTGAGAGTCACTAAAAAATGGAGTCAAGTATCTTTCATAGAATTAATAAGATCAAGATATCTCAGGGAGAGGAGTGTTGCGTTGGTTGTGGCATCAACTTCTTGGAAAATTGGAATTTGGGTAGAATTTTGCATCATCATTTTGAAGAGGGACTCCAACTCCATGCCTAAATAAAAATTATTTAGTCATATTTTAGAAAATAGGTTAAAAATTATTTTTTTAATTTTTTTAAAAAAAATATATAAAAAAATTAAGAGGCGATATAATTTTAAAAAATCCAAAATTCAAAAAATTGACTTTTAATTTAATTATCAAAATTTTCTTTAATCGTCTTGACTCAAGATTACGCAGTGTCTCAATTTAATTTTTATTAATTAAAAATTTAAAACTCAATATTTGCTTGTTAGTTTTTTAAGAAACAGCATGGTAAATGATGTCGTGAGATAAATGATGTATAACATTTCATTTAATATTGTTTAATCTCAAGGTTAGAGTGAAATAGTTAAAAAAAATAATAATAATTTCAGTGAAAAATATTTCAATTTTAATAAAATGTATCTTGTTTTCATCACATTTTTATCCTTTTTCAAGGTCTCAAGAGACTAGCTAACAAAACTTTTATTTTTTTTAGAATTAATAATAAATAGTGAATGGGAAAATAAAAGCTACACTTGCCGTACGGTAAGACAGATAGAGGTGTTTTGAAAAGTTGGTAAAAAGTTGATTTTTGATTTTTTACTAAGCTTTTTAACTTTTTGGGAAGTGATTTGGGAAGTTGATAAAAAGTTAATTTTTTGCTTTTTAGTTTAATATTTATTTATGGTATCAAATCAAATTAAAATGATTAAAATACCTTTACTCAACATAAGAAATTTATTTTTTTATTTTTTTGTCATAGGGCCTAATTTGTAATTTCACATCTGCGTTTTTGGCCCTTACCAAACCAAATTTGTTGCGTTTTTGGCCACTTGCGTTTTTGGAAAATGATAAAAAAAAGGTAGCCTTTTATGGCCCTTCCCAAAACGGCACGTAGTTGTTTGGGAATGTACTAAATAAATGTATTTATTTAAGTCACATCTCTTTTTTTATTTTTTCGTACATTTTTTAATAAAAAGTTAAAAAGTACATTAAGGCTTCATTTGTCAACTATACATTTTAGCAAAAAAATTAAAAAATTACTATAAGTTATCATATTGACCTTCTCCAATTCCAATTTTTATTTTTATTTGTATATATATATAATTTTTCTTTACTAACTGACAAGGCATATATAGGGATGGTTTGAGATATTCTAAATAAATGAATTTTTTTACTTTTTACGAAAAAATGTGTAGAAAAATAGAGAAAAGATGTTGATTGATGTGACCCAAATAAGTGTATGTATAAAAAAAATATACTTTTTTAATGCATGTCAAACAAGTGCAAAATAACAAATTCTTTGAATTTGAAATGGAGCTGATGAAATTATATAACTAATGCGCCATATCAATTTGTAAAAAATTTGTTCATATACAACATTATTCTATAAAAAAACAAAATAAATAAAACACCCTTTAATGAAAAAAGAAAGGGAATTGGGAATTCTAAATCCAAAAAATCAAATTGTATTTGACGGGCTCATATATGAAAGTTCATGTCCGACAATAAGGCTATCAACCAATAATTTTTAATTGAAAGATTTTTAAAGAAATACACAACTATTTAAATTGATGAAGACAACTTTCCTGAAGCCCCCCCAAAAAAACCTATAATCTATTTTGGTTGGTGAAATAGTTTTTTTTTTTTATTTATAATTTATATTTTCACATGCAATTGTGATCCTAGCATTTTTGGATTAAGCAATCTTAATCGCATGTTCAGAGTGAAATAGTTTTTTTTTTTATTTATAATTTATATTTTCACATGCAATTGTGATCCTAGCATTTTTGGATTAAGCAATCTTAATCGCATGTTCAGAGATTCCTTCCCAAAAAAAGAAAAAAAGAAAAAGAAAGTAGATGTATGTAGGAGTGGTTTAAGAAGATGATAATATAATTATTATAAACTACTAATTGAGGGGGGAAAAAAAAGAAAAAAAAAAAAGGACATTAGAACTAGTACAGTAGATCTGCCTAATGCTGAGATTTAGGTCTCATTTGACAAAGACTATATTATATAGACACATAAATTAACTTTTTTTTGGGGGGGGGGGGAAAAAACACACCAAAAATTGATAATATATTGGGTCATTCAATTGATTCTCTGTATTTCTCAACAGTTCTCCTATTTTCAAATTTTGAGTTTACATTTTTTTTTTTTTGGTCAATCAATAAAAGCTGAAGTGTAAAAATCACATAAAATAAAAACTCCTTGTAAATCAACATTTACAACAACCAACCATTCAAGAAAATATTACTTGTAAATTACAATTAAATTCAACATTTTAATAATTTTTAATTTTTTATACGGTTACGAAATTTGAACAACTCATCAGTATTATTTTTATTTTAACTTTTTAATATTAATTTTCAATTTCAGGAACATCATATCATACATTCTATTGGCCTACTTTTAGTTTAAAATTTTTAGGGAAAAAAAAAAAGCGACTTTAATCTTGGTTGTTTTCACCTTTAAATTGATCAACAGGAATCACAAAATAAATATTATATATTAGAAAATTTGTACTGCCTTTGTTTAAAATATTAGTCTCTATTTTATTTTTTATTGTTTCAAAATATTAATCCCATTTTAAAAATTAAGGAATAAAATAATATAAATTTACTATTTTATCCTTATTTTAAATTCATTAATAACATAAAAAGTACAATTATGATAATTGATATTCCCAAAACAATGTACTATAAAAGAGTAATTTTGAAAAATTAATATTTTTAAAATATAATAATTGTACTATAAAAAAGCTAAATTCTCAAAAAAAAAATTATTATTTTGAGACGAGAGGAATACATCAAATGCACAAAAATTCTCATATAACATCGAGTCCCACATACGTATCACCTTGAGAACTTCTACACAAAATTTTTAGGTAGCATTGCTCATCACAAAAACAACTTAAAATTAATTGAATCAAAAAAATTAACAATTAACACTTGTTTGATAATCATTTCGTTTTCAGTTTTCAATTTATATTTACAAAAATTTTAAAAATTGTCATAAAAACTTATTTGATAATTTTTTTTAATTTATAAATAGTTGTCTCAGTTTATAAATTTGAAAAAAAAAACGTAAACTTAAAAAATGAGTTTACATTAACTTTTAAATAGAAATTTAAAATTTTGACTAATAATTTTTTTTCGAATAAATTTTTTTTTCAAACCAAACGCATTTGTAATTTATATTTTTTGTAAAATAAAAAAATATCAATTTATAAAATTTTTATAAATATATATAAAAAGATAAATGTTACCGAACCCAACCTTAATATTTTTAATTTATTTTTTGTCCAACAAATCGGCCAACCCATAAACCATGTATGTAAGACCAAAATTTGGACCCCACCTCACAATGGATAGATAGGGCATGTAATGTAGGCAAAACCAATATATAAAAAAATATAAATAATAACCTATGAAACGCGAAAGTTAGCATTTAATGAGGAGGGTAACAAAAGGACAAGAAATAATAAAATAAATAGAGAATTTTTTTTTTAAAAAGAAAGAAAAATATATATATATATATCTGTGATTCTCATGATGATGGAGCCCACCAAAGATGAGGACCAATCTGTCCCTTTATGACCGGCATAGCCTCCGAACACGTGAATCTGATTCCACTTTCCCAATCTTTTTTGACCCACTTATTTATTTATTTATTATTATTCTATTAACTTATACAACAATGATTCATCCTACTAAAAACATCACCACTAATAGTATTAATGTATTAAAAAAATAAAAAATAAATAAAAAAACACAATTTCAAGACCAAAACATCACATCATTAATGACGGGACCCACTATCACCTAATTAGTAATTAGTGCTCCAAGCATTTTTCTAACTTATATAATACCCACTTTATTTTAATTTATTTAAATATCTTTATTTGGCATTGTTTTGTTGAGTAGTACCAATCACAGACAGGACCATTTTTTATTATTTTCCTTTTAAGTTTTGTTTATTTCTTTGTAATAATAAAACCAGTTTTAGAGTGTTTCTTAGGGTAGATGAACAACCAAGAACAAAGGTTGTTTTTGCCTAGGAATCTCATTCAGTCACTACTCTTCTCTCTCTCTCTCTCTCTCTCTCTCTGATACATATATTATTGCATGAAAGAAAAATAAAAAAAACACCAAAATCCCCTCACTCGGCCATGGAAATTCATGAATTTTGGTGTCGATGTAGCGATATAACTGCAATTACTTCTCTTTAATTGAGATGTGAAGTCATTTGAAAATTTGATTTTCTAGAAAATAATATGCTTGGTTTCACTTTTCAAAAAATATTTTTCAAAAAATTCTACTTTCTTATTTTTTGTGTTTTTTGTTTTTATTGATTTTTTTTAATATTTTAAGCAATTTTTTTTTAATTTTAAGGCACTTAGATGTATTTAAAAAGTAAAAAATTTGTGAAGAAAACCTTTTAAAAATTCACTAAATACCCAAAATACAAAAAAAATATGATAATTCAGTATATTTTTCATATTTCTATGTATTTATTAAATTTTTAAAATATTTTTTCTCAAATTTTTTACTTTTTAGATACATCTGAATAAGGTGCATCTAAAAAGTAAAAAAAATGTTTAAAATTTTAAAAATATTCACTAAAAACAAAAAAAAAATACCAAAATTAAAAAACTTAGTTTTCAAAAAACTCAAACCAAACACACTGCATTTTTTTTTTCTTTTCTCTTGTAAGATTCAAAATTTCAATAAACCTATCAGCATATCCTAATTTTCTCATATAATTAATTGGCTAACATAAAACCTTTTATCATGATCCCTCTACTTTTTAGCATTATAAGATCTTGTTTGGAAATATATTATTTTAATAATTTTTTAATTTTTTATAAAAATGTGTATAAAAAAATGAAAAGAATAATTTAATAATTTATAATAATTTTTTAACTAAAATATATAATTGACAAATAAAATTTCATTTTCTTATAAGTAATTGATATGGTGGACTGAATGCAACCCACATATCCATTCCTTCACTAACCTAATTCGTCTTAAAATCAACCAATTCATTGATTTGGCAACTCTAATAATCCAATTTTGATTAACTAGGTGTTTGTGACAAACTAAAAAATTGTACTTTTTTTTACTTATATATATTTATTTAGGTTACATCAATTAATATTTTTTTATATTTTTTTAATCATTTTTTTTTATTTTTCTAACAATTTTTTTGTAGAAAAAATATATATATATATATATTTATTTAAATCATCTCAAACCACTCATAAATTTCCTTTTTTCTCTATCGCTGTCTCTCTTCTTTTCTTTCTCATCTATCTTTTTTTTTTTTTTTTTTCTTCTTTTTCTTCTTTAAACTTTGTGCAATCCATTTGGCACATGCATTTTTAGTCGTCCCAAAGAATCTTATGCATATTAGGGTTATGATTGTTTTATAGGGTGAAATTTGGTAATGCCGCAAGTTAGGTCATAAATAATAAAATTATAAAGTCATAGTCATGTTATGTCAATGCCAACCTCCAACTCTTACAAATGGATGACAATATTATACTACAAAACAAAACCATATCTCAATGCCATTACAATAACATTTCTTGTTTTTTTTAAGAAGATACATTGAAGGGTTCAGAAATACTTTTAAATGAAAAAGAAATTGATATATATATATATATATATATTGAGGGTTTGGGAAGTGTTTGAGAAGAGTATAGACAATTGATTCTCAAATAAATAAATAAATAGAGATTGTATAGACAATTGACCAAATTCCTAACTTGGTTGGTTCTATTTTTATGTGCTTAATTGGACTTTAAGCCTAAGCAAATTGAAAATTATTATTGTCAACAATTGGTTAACTAGGCAATTCTCTTTGTTGTTATTCAAATTTTTATTATTTTTTATTTTTGTCAATTTTAATACTTTGTATAATCATCATATGTCATGCATCTGAAAAATATAAGTTATCAAATTGAAGCAAACTGAGTCCCTCTTGGCTTGCCTGATAAGATCTCATTTTCAAAAGTTTAAACATATAATTAGGTTTCGATCCAAATAAAAAAATATTTTGTTAAATTTTTCTATTTGAATTATGGTATTTGTCAATGGAAAAAGGAAACAAAATTATTTATACATATTTGTTGGTAAAAAAAAACAAAAAAAACAAAAAAACAAAAAAAGAAGAAGAAGAAGAAAAAGAAGAAAAAGATTTTTTTTTGACAAATTTAAATTCATTTTCATAATCCAACCAATTAAAAATAAGAATTAGCATATTTCTTTTCATTGTTCTATCTTTTATTTCTCTTTAAAATACAAGATTCAAACATTTAAAATAAAATAGAAAAACCCAAGAAAAAGAAGCTATTTATTTCCTAAGCACAACCTAACATGATTCGTGACCTAGTGGAAAGAATTGTTAATTAAATGAAAGAGAAAAAAAAGTGAAAGTAATTGATTGAAACTAAGCAAGTCACTTTTGTGGAAAACACCAATTAAGCATCATCACTTGTGATAAGTGCATACTTATGGTGGTGGGCCCCACATCACACCATCATTAATCTTATTACCGTTCAGCATTTGATAATTTTTTAAAAAGTTGGATTTTATTCTAGTAAACTTTGTTTTTAAAAAGAAAAATGGTATCTTTTGGAGATAATTGGGATTGTCAAACAGAGAATTAAGTACTCACTAATTTGTCAAAATGGGCACACATCATGGGGGTGTTGTTTTAGTTGAGTGGTGCATTGCACATTGGAATCCCCATCCCATCTCTATCTCCATCCTCCTCATACCCACCCAAATCATCACTCCAACACACATTTAATATATATTGCCAAAGAAAGCCAACCTAACAACACTACACAAACCCCATGTCTTCCTCCCTTGATTGAATACAAGAAAAAGATGTGTGAATTAACTAACCCCAACTTCACTTCTTTGCTTTGGTCCCCCCACCTTTGCCATAGAATCACACATCAATTTCATGTGGGGTCCTAAACTTGGAAACTGCCATCTTTCTTCCCTCATAATAATCAACTCATTCAATACAACACCTCTAATTAAAATAACAAGTAACACATAAATTAAATACAAATATACATGAAAAGTAAAAAAAAAAATTAGTACACCACTAACAAATTCTATAAAATTATATTCGTTCATATAAATTTTGCAAAAATACTAGAGATTCCAAAATTCTACTAAAAATTCTATCAAATATCTTCTATGAGTGTGGAACCCACATTGTGTGGGTCTCACACCATTTAGACATTAAAATTTTTAAGATCTCTTAAATTACTCTAAATTTTGTGTATATTTCTATGTTGAATTTTTGTATTCCTATCATTTTTATTAAGAAATAAGGGAGATTAAGGAGGGCGTGCTTGGGTTGAAGTCATCATCACGTACACACCACGCACTTGGCCAACGATATGCCGACGACGCGACAGCGACACACGACCCAATGACATTTTTTTGTTGGGAGGGAGGACATATAAAAGGGAAGCCAAGCTCTCCCAAGTGTCTAGGCCCATGCTTCTTGTTGTACCTTTTATTATTATTATTATTATCTTTTTGTGTTTTCAGAGTGTAAAGAGATGAAATGTGTGTGTGTCACATTAAGTTGTCCACTTTGGTGAGATATAAACCCATATTCCAAGTTTCAGTTGATGGTGTGGGGCTACTAGTTTTGAAGGAAAATGGACAGTACAAAAGCATAGAATATGGATCCAAAACAAGAAAGGATGGGGTTGGGGGGCCATGATAACTTTTTCTTCCCTTGTGAAAGGGGGCACTCATGTACCACTCCATCAATCCTTAGAATTGATTTTGTTTCTTCCTTTGTTCTCTCTCATATAAGTCATAACAACAACACATCCACCTTTTCATTGTGACCCCTACACAAAACAAACCATCACTCATTAGGAGGAAAGGAAATTAAAATTAAAATGAAAGACCTCTCACAACCATTCAAATTATGGTTAACAAGGCTCCAAAACAGCATTTCTTTGTCGGTGCTGGTCCACAATTCTAAACTACAAACAAATCATAGCCAAAAAAATCATGTATATGTCCACAGTTCACAATAAACAACAAACACAGCAAGGTTGGAATTACCCTAAAGTCATTATATGTGAGGATCACCTATTGGGTTCGCTTTCAAATTTTGAGAGTTTTATTTTTATTAAGGCTTGGTGGTGTTTCCTATTGAATGGATGTGGATTGGTGGTGTTTTGCTTCCTTTGTTTGCAATCTTTTTCTACTATGCTTGTATACTGTGATTTTCTTTTTTTAGGGGGGGAGGCATGGTGGGTCAAGTTAAGAATCCACAACTCCCCAAAAAGAAGAGAGCATAAACCATTCACATAGAAATCATATCTTGCACAATGAATTTTTCCTTTTGTGTGTGGGAATTTCAATGACTCTGCCATGGGCATTACTTTATAAGAGGGAAGGATTCGGTGGTGGTGATAGGTGGAGTAAGACTAAAGATAACAACATTATTTATTGCAAATTTGAATCCCAAAAAGAAGAAAAAAACACCCACTATTGATGAAGCACTGAAAAGAAAATTAAAGAATCACAAAGAGTGAAAAAGAGAGAGGAGCTGTTCCACCTATTCTTTTTCTAAGGTAGTGACAGATTGATTCTCAAGTGTAAATATCAGCTTCTCCCACTTGGACTTAAATCTAATCCATGTGCAAACACTATCAAGACTTAATCATCCCACTAATGGAGAGAGTCTTAGAGATTGTGATAACAAACCAAACTCCCCCATCTTGGGTAGTATGATTGTGTTTTGCTCTCTCTCTCTCTCTCATATGGTAAGTCATCAGTGGAACTTTGTTAAAAGTGTGGTAATTGTTCCTTGTTGTCTACATTAGGCACCACTGGAAAAGCTAACCACTAAAATCATTAATGTAGTTTGGTTGAGTGGGCCAGAGAGAGAGAGAGAGAGTACACATGATATGTAACAGTGGGAATGGTTTCTCTATGTGGATAGATGAGATGTCCAGATCTTAGATTGGTCTGCCCATGAGTTAAAAATGTTGAAAAAGTGATTCTATTGTAATAATCCCTATCAAGACTTATCAGATGGATGTACTATGTTTTTAAATCTTCTATCCTTTTTCCCCTTCCCCTTTTCTGAAAGTTGCACATTCCAACAGTAAAATGGACAAGGACTAGAGAGCTTGAGGGTGACATAACAAAAGAATCAACGATCAATCTAGACCAAGTAAAATTACATGACATATTTTTGTATATGACAATATGGGGAGTGCATAGTGTTGTGTTGTCGACAATTTGACGCGTAAATGCAGGAATTTTGGGGTCCACCATTAATGGACCATGAGATTTTTTATTGGAAATTCAATTCCAAGTTGCATGATTATGACTGTGAAATGGTCCTCTTATGATTTTAGATGAGTGGGGTATAATTTGCTTTTTTTCCTGGTTTACCTAATTGGGTCCATCTTTAGTCACACATTAGAACAAGAACATTCACGTTTTACATTTCTTCAAATATTAACTTAGCCGACCAATTTGAGCTTATCTAGATGCAACACTGCCATGTCTAATCAATATATAGTCCTCTTAACTAATCAATAGCGTGATCAATTCATAATAAGTTGACAACACAATTCAATCAATCACAAAGTTGGACGGTTTGTGTAAACTTCCAAATGTATATATACCAAATTCGTATCACTTAACTTTTCAAAATTTGATTTACAAAATTGATGCTTTATCAAATCATACCTGATGCCAATGCTGTGGGCATCCTGTGCATGGCACATAGGGCTGAGCTAGACCGCATATTTAGTACAGTGAGACCAAAACATCCCTGCAAAACAGAGCAGAGCGGGGATTTAAATGTCGGCCATTACATATCCTATCATCTGTTATGTATCATGACTTTAGAATTCAATCCTGTTATTCATTGATATATCAATCGATACTGTCCAGTCACATGTATGACCGTATCGCCAATATCGTTATTTAACAGCATGGAGCAAAGTATATGCACAAGCACAACTAACAAGGATAACAGGTTTATTGGTATATTTGATCCATGCATAAACCTACTCACAATTTGAATAAATGTATCTAGAAAAGCACCATAATTATTTTCCAAAGGTCAATCGTTTGGTTCCTCAAACTATTGCCAGCAAATATCTAGTCCACGAAATCCGTAAAATGTCAATCTGATTAGCCAAGTTCTATCTTACACATTTCTTCTCTGTTCCAAAATGCGCTATTAAATTAGGTTTCCTATAGTCCAAGTAATTTTCACTTGGAACCAAAGAGCCAAAGTAATTAAATTGGCAGTCAACATAAGATGCTAGACGGCACATTGTAAAATAACATCATACAGAATTATAATGGAAGGAAATTTGACAACAATGCCACTATAATGATCATGAATGGGGCCTCATTCTTTCATTTATTAAAGTTGGTTTGGGTTATAATAGCCCAAAATTTTCATCATGTTATCTCAAACCTCAGCCTGTCAGGACAAAAAAGGTCCATATGCAACAAAAGGACACAAATGAGTAAATGCTACTGGACAGATAATAAGAGGGTTCAATCATGAAATGCAATTCTGTAATCAATTACTAAATAACCACTAAAGTTGTTTAACCAAATCTATTTCTTCCCCCCCTCTTCCTTTCTTTTTCTTGCATTATAGTCGATATCGATTGCACAGACTGGGCCTGTCCCACCCAAGTCATGATCTAATATGTGAGGCCCATGCTTTCTATTTATATGTATGGAATTTTAGATTTAAGATATTCTTAACAATAATAAGTAATCATTTTAGGAGAAATTTGTGTTTCATAAGTTTTTAAAGGGGGAAAAAAGAAGAAAGAAAGAAAGAGCACTTATTCAATAAGCTTTGGATCATTATATTCTTCTTAACAAATTTTTTTTTTTCTCATTAATGAAGTTTATCTAAACTGAATTATTGAATACCATTGCTATTATGATTAGAATCAAATATCAAGTATGTAAAATAGAAACACTAACGTGTATTACAAGGAATAAACCAACATCATGTATCCCACCAACAATTGTTCACATCAACGAGGACGTTTACATGAGTGTCAGTGTCCATGCTGCAACTTAAAAACAGAAAGAACAGCCATATGCACATCAATGCCCATAATGTCTCTGACATACATACAACATACATGTCAGCGTATTCAACACAACAATGATAAAAATTATGAATTCTTGCTTTGTGGTCTACATCAGTATACAAGATTCTTGGTGTGTCTTCATACAATGATTAAAGAACAACTAAAATGGAGTGATTAAAGATAGTGGCAACATTCAGCTAGACTAACAATTCAATAAACTTGCAGATCATTCAAGACTAGCGTGCGTATTCTATGTTTTAGTGACATACTAATTTTGTATCAAAAGTTCTAAGGAAGAAGCAAAAACGTATATTTATTTAGCCACTATAGAGAGCTGTATTTATGATAGTACAGTAAATGATAACATATTCTAGATTAACATCAATAACATGCCAACCCAGATGGGGGTCCTCATGAGATAAAGCCAACTATTCTATCTAACAATCAGGTTGACCATGAAATGTAAATAAAAAAACAAATAACAAAACCCACTTTTGATAGAAAGGCATTTCGTGATGCTAAAGGAGAGAAGCATTGAAGATATATTCTGATCCCATCACAAATAAAGAGGTTTGATGAAGCAAAAGTCATTACTTGTTGGACCAACCACCATTTTCTTCAAAGCTTTCGTGGTCCCATTAGAAGTGGAGAGTGAATTCTTATGTGCAATTGAGTGGATATGGCAAAGCTTAGGTGGATATGAAGTGATGCATCAACAGATTTTAACAATTTTGCAAGCACATCTATTGAATTTCCCAATTGCATAAAACAGCTCATAAGAACGGTGTAGCTATTTTCCAAAAATACACAGAAAAAAATAAGCATAATACACACTTTGTGTCTATTTCTGTCAAGAAACTGATAATACAACTCAAGTCCTAATGCACAGCTATGTTTGGATCATAGATTTGAGAAGGGAAAAGAAAAGGGAAGTGATTGATGAAAAAAACTTACCTTCTATTTCATTCATGAATCCCTTCCCTTCACAAATCTCTACGAAAATCCAAGATCCAAACACAACTTAGGAAAAAAAAAGTCTGTGGGATAGAAAATGGGGCAAGTAGTTAAGTTTAAAATTAGCTGCATGTGATTGTGCTATTGTCTGGAGATTGAGAGAAGTTAAAAGGGCCATGAGTGGCTCCTTTGAATCTAACAGATTGCCACAAGCACTGATTCTGGGATTCATTGGGTTTGCATGTGTTAATGTATATGTGGTATTCCTAAATATATTAGGTATTGATTTTCTAGATATATTTAGGAATAGCCATAGTTAGGTTTCTAGTAGGATACTTTTTCTCATAATTAGGTTTCTAATAGGGTACTCTTTCTTAGCCTATATATACAGGCTTTCTATTGTATGGAATACATTCTACTCTACAATCATTTAATACAATACATATTATTCTCTCTCTCTACTATTCTAACATGGTGTCAGAGCTATAGGTTAAGTCCTTGGTGTTCTTCGCCTTACTGGCTGGTGGCAACCTTGCCTTGGCCGCCTGCCAGACCTCAACCTATTCCACCGTCATATTTTCCTGTCAATATCGTTTCATGGTGATCTCTTCCTTTATCCCCTGGTCTATTCCTACCCTAAATATCTCTATCATATTTATTTTTTTTGTGCTTCTGCTCCACTCTGTCTTTCCCTTTACTTCAACCTCAAATAAGTTTCTATGTTCAAACCTATTTGAGTTTGAGGGGAGGTATTATACCTATATTATGGTGAACATGGTTATACACCATGCAAACCACCTAAGCCGCCTCCTTTTGGCTCACTCTCTAAGCCGTCACTTTAGTGCACAATCCAAGCCGCTTCCTCCAGCGCACAATCCAAGCCGCCCTCTCTTGGCGCACCACCAAACTCGCCCCTGGCGCACCATCCAAGCCGCCTTTTGGTGCACTTAGTTATCTGTTGTCATCATCGTTCAGCACCACGTCATAAGTTATATGTGTGTCACGCTTGCTGGTTCAACATTCGGTTAGCTTCTACATCGGTCCAGCATGACCACTTCAAACTGTCCCAACATTGATTCCGGTTAGCTCCTACATCGGTCCGGCATGACCCCTTCAAACTGTCCCGACAATGATTCCGGTTAGCTCCTAGATCGAGTCCGGCACGACCCCTTTAAACTATCCTGACATTGATTCCGGTTAGCTCCCACAACGGTCCGACATGACCTTAAACTGTCCCAGCATTAGTTTCAGCCAGTTTCTCCAACAGTTTGACATGACCTTAAACTGTCCTGACATTAGTTTCAGCCAGTTCCTACAATAGTCCGACACGACCATAAACTGTCTCTCGACATTAGTTCCAGCCAGTATTTATATCGGTCCGACACGATCATAAACTATCTCCTGACTTTAGTTTCGGCATCTGATATATCTCAAGCGCCCTTGCGCTCCCGTTCAAACTTTGCAATCTATTTGCTTTTTATTTTATTTAGTTTTATTTCATGTTTTAGTTTCTCTCTCCAAACTCAAGATGTTTATAAAGAGCAATGGAGTTCTTGATATTATTCACTTTTTTTTCACTCTAAAATACAGAGATGGTCTATGTATATATAACAAGAGATAATGACCATAACTACCTAACCAACAATTAACTACTTGTGGTTAAGGCCTAACAAACTAACTACCTTCCTAACAAACTAACTACCTCAAGAATACTCTAGAATGCACTGATATAAGCTGAAGCCTTCTGTGCTGAAACTGTAGCTTGAGTGGCTGCTTGAGTGGCTTGTGTGGCTGGGTTATTAGGTTGTTTGAGGGGGGATGTTAATGAATATGTGGCATTCCTAAATATATTAGGTATTGATTTTCTGGATATATTTAAGAATAGCCATAGTTAGGTTTCTATAAGGATTCTTTTTCTCATAATTAGGTTTCTAGTAGGGTACTCTTTCTCAGCCTATATATACATGTTTTCTATTGTATAGAATACATTCAACTTTACAATCATTCAATACAATACATATTATTCTCTCTCTACTATTCTAACAACATGAAAGCCTGTGGATGGACAGTGACCCTACCCATCTAAATTTTGGGCTCATTGGGTACACAATTTGGGGTTCACAATTTCTTGATACTTAACCTTCAAATTTCATATTGATTATACTTAAAAAAAAAAAGAAAATGATCTGTGATGAAAGGAAAGCACAATTACCATAATACATTAAAATATTCAGTTACTTAAATACAATAGTTTACTTCATGAGGAGTATAGATATCATATTGCACCCAAATAACCACACGGATTGACTTCACAACTTAGTATTCATATCCAAATAACTACAGATGGGCAACTTATAGGATAATCAAGTACATTAGCACTCGTTGAAAATCTGGTGTATGATAACCTAACACATTTAACAGACCCAGAAACAGGCTAAATACTGTACAACAAATGATTTTCTTCAAGACTTTGAGCAAGAAGAACGAGATCCCAATCTGATGGGTCAAAGGTCCAATTAAGGACAGCCCAAAAGGAGGGGTCTTGCTAATTTTTGACACTAGAAAAACAATAAGGCAGTCCAAAAGAAATAGGGGTCTGGATTGAATACATGGCACACACGGATTTAGAGAACGTATGGCACCGGATAGTGAAAGCTGTTCTGTGGTTGGACAAAGCCCACAGGTTACATATGTGTGCCTTAATTGGTTGCCTAATCAACATAGTAACAAGATATATAAGTCTAGGTAAACAATAACTAACTAAACATTCTATATATCTACAAGGATATAAAACTATTGGCTTTTTTTGGCTTTCGAAGGTTAATAGTATAAATTTAAGTGTGCCAGCAAGGATTAATCAGTCCTTACAGAATTTTTATTGCCAACCAATTATCAGACGATTGTGTTGAAGTTTTTTCAGCCTCAATGAAGAGGACTTTTACTGGTGGCTTGTTGTAGGAGAAATTTATAAGAAATAACAAGTACAAGAACAATTCAGAAATTGAATTTCATTAAGTAAATAGGAACTTACAATGAAATGACCCAACCTTGAAAAGGTTTACAGAAACGACTACTTGAGAACTACTCTTAGGAAATGAAATGTAGTACAGGAATTGAAGTGCTGAAAATGTAAAAAACTGGAAAGGAAAAATGGAGGAAATAAATTGGTTTCTACATCTGAGTCTGGGTCCTGGATTCTGGGGTCTTCTCCTCTATTTATACTTCCCAAAGGTAACTGTCAAAATGGGCTTCCATAATCTCTGGTCATGGCTTCGCACAATCAGTTTCCACTACGCCATTCTTTCAGTTAGGCTTCCCTTTTGCATTTGAGTTCAAACTTTTGAGTAACCGTTAGGCCATATTACCCCGCGCCTTCTCACTGCTTCCATGTAACGCAGACCCACCATTACCAATATGAACTGCCACGTGTCCGCTGCTGATTAGAAACTTGCATTAATTCCCCAAACCACCCTTTACGAGCCACGTATTAAGCAACGACTAGTCTGTACAAAACATATAGCCAACATTACCCCCGTACTAATATACTCAATACTTGGTGATATTAGTGGATTAGTGCACTCTATCCACGTCCTAGGACGTGCATGGACTTGGGCTGAAGTATAACCGTCTTCTTAGAAGTGAAGCGTCGAACTTCATTATATCCTTCCTTATGTTTTGAACATCCCCTCTATTATCTGTGAATACGAAGAGTTTGATACGCCTCCAATGGCCAATCAAGCTTTCTCTTACATTCACTACAACAAAAACGCATTTTAGTGACACCATACTAGTGACATATTCTTAAAAAATGTCACAAAAAGAATATTTGGTGGCATTTTTTAGAAAAATGTCATAGAACCACAAACATACAAGGCTCTAGTGGCATTTCAATTAAAAAAAAAGTGTCACTTCACTACAACAAAAATGTCACTACGACAAATTTACACTTTAGTGACACTACACTAGTGACATGTTTTTAGAAAATGCTACAAAAATAAAAATTGGCATTAAATGTTTTAGAAAAATGCCACAGAACCACAAACACATAAGGCTCTAGTAGCATTTCAATAAAGAAATGTCACATCAATTTTATGGCATTTTATAAAATAATGACACAAAAAATTATGTTCGTGACATTTACCAACAGACGCCACTAAACTTTGGTAGCAATGGCATTTTTTAAAAAATGTCAAGACACTAGGTAGGTGCAAATTACTTTTTATGGCACTTAGGTGAAAAGTGTCATAAACAAATATTTTATAGTATTTTGAGAAATGCCACTAAGCCAAAAACTTTCTAGGCTTATAATGGCATTTTTGAAAAAACAAAAAATGCCAATATATTTTCTAAATTTTTAAAATGCAGTAAATGATTAAAAATTAATAAATTAAACTCAATATATACTACAGGAAAAAGTACATTCGGCGGCTAAATTTCCTGACCAAAAAAAATTTGATCGCTTACTTTCAGCGACCAAAACAGCATTAGTAGCCAAAAGTAAAGTTTTTTGGTGACTAAACAATTTTAGTAGCCAAAAGTCTAAAATTAGCGACTAAAACTAAGTTTGGTCGCTGATTATATCGATTTTAGTGACTAAAAAATTTTTAGTAGCCCAAAATAAAGCTTTTTAACGACAAAAAAATTTAGTAGCCAAAAGTCTACAATTGGCGACCAAAAATAAGTTTGGTCGCTGATTATATGGGTTTGACCGACTAAAAAAATTTTAGTAGCTAAAAGTAAAGCTTTTTGGTAACTAAAAAAATTTTAGTAGCCAAAAGTGTACAATTGGCGACTAAAAAATAAGTTTAGTTTCCAAAAGTGGTCATTTTCAGCGCGGGAGAACTAAAATCTTAAGGCGGGAATTAAATTTTTTGGCAACCAAAATTTTGGTATTTGAAAGTGCATCTTCAGCGACCAAATCCGATTTTGGTCGGCAAAAGTTAAGTTTTTTAGCAACTAAAAAACAATTAGTAGCCAAAAGTGGTCTTTTTTTATTTTTATTTTGCTAGTAAATAGTTTATTTTACATAAATTATGTTCAATAAAATAATTATGTTTATACATATACTTTTATATTAATATGGATGTATGTACTATATAAATAATATATGTTGCCTATATAATCATGTGGTGCTATAGAGGTGTAGTGGGAAGAGTGTGGTGTATAAAGTTTATGGTGTGGGAAGTTGGCGGTTTAAGTCTCCGCAAGAGCGGATCAAATTGTTCTACAGCGAATTATCGTCACGAATGGCACTTGATAGCGTCACGAAAAGTGCCTACTATGACATTAAAGTGTCACTGAAAGGTTTTAGTCTTGATGGTGTAATAACACTTATAAGTGTCACTAACTCTTTTTTTAATGGCGCTTGATAGTGTCACAAATAATATCTACCATGACATCAAAATGCCATTGAAAGTTTTTAGCCATGATGGTGTAGTGGCACTTGCAAGTATTTACCGTGGCACTGATACAAATGGCACTTGTTCAAAATGCCACAAGACTAAAAAATGTCATTAAACTAATAGTTTTGTGGCACTTTCAAATGTCACTAAACTAAGAAAATATTGTAGTGATTGATCGAGCATACGAGGAGGTATTTGACAATAATGACCAACCTCGAAAGAACCTTCATGCATTTATTGGCCACATTTATCCGCCCCCCATTTATACAAGTTATGAAAGCTTTTGCACCATATGAACCTTTGAACCAAGAATTTGCACAAACGGATCTTGGAAGCTCTTCATCTGCTCTAAAACTCTCCGCATGGGATGAAGCTGCTTCATCGTCCTCTAGAAATATTGGTTGGGATGCTTGGCCCACAGCCACTCAACCTCAAACAAGGGAACGAATCCATCATCGATTCCCCAAATTTGATGATCCCACTGCAATTCATCCCTCTATGCATAGTTTTGTAATATATCCATACGTCCCCCTCGACTGTCTTCGTAGCCTTGAAGACAACTTGCTTTCGGCCTGGTATACTTCCACCTTGCCGTCTAGAATAGTGCGAAGGACTCCACATCTTGTTGAGGCCTTGGGAATCAGTTCTGCACTCCTAGCCAAAAAAGCAAAACTCTGCTCCTCTGATTGGCTAGAATGCGTGAACAAGCCTGAGTTTCCACCTTTATTTGGAGAGGACCCAGCTGCTCCCTCCCTGCCCTCCAATCCTAACTGAGTTGAAGAACTGAAACTCACTCTCTTCGAAAGCCAGCATTTTGCTTCCTACCAAGCTCTAGTTCTCCCTACTGCTTACCAACAGTATAGAGCCCAGACTCTGCTTGCCACTTTTTCCCATTTATCCTTTGAGGTCCTTCGAGATGACATTCCTCACAAGAACTTATTGTGGTCCTGTGATATTATCTCTCGAAGCCACATCCTTAACCCTATAGCCCAGGCAGAGCTTTATACTTTCCTGGATCAACTTCCTCTTCTACTCAACTGGCATACAAATGCTTCTATTACCAATGAGTTGTTGGAGAACACCTCTGCCGCTCGTATTCAAATTCAGTACGAAGCAGAGAATCTTCTTGAAGAATATGAAGACTTTAAGAACCAAGATTTAGAGTATGGAGAAGATGCCATTATGGGTGATGCACATGAGGAAAGAGGAGTGGATGAAACAAATAAGGCTCTTAGACAAACAGAATTTGAAATGAAGGCCCAACAACTCTTCTTCCAACTAAGGGCTCATCAGTTAGATAAACCAAATTTAGATAGGATAGAAGATAGGATAGGATAAAAGTATGTATTTATTGAATTTTGCTGAACAAAGTTTCATGATCTTGTGACTTTGTCCATTCCTTATTTTTATGAAATTGAAAATGTAACCAAGTAGGTTTCCCAATGTAAATATTCCATATCAATAAAACTGAGTTCTTCAAATCTCGTTTGTCATGATCTAGCTTTATATTCTAATTGCATGATTGATTCCATGAAGAGTATGACTTCACTCCTTACTTTTTCTATATAATCTGTTAATAACAGTTTTGAAGCAACCAACTTGCTTTGATGTCTGGTTTTAGGTGCCTCGAAACATGGGCTTTCTCATAGGAGTGTCCATATTTGCCTCAGGTTTTCACACTCCAAACATAAGTGTCCATATTTGCCTCAGGTTTTCACACTCCAAACATATGGCTAACATAGCTTGCATAAAATAACAACTTCGAACTGACCAATCTTGCTTCGAGGCCTGGCTCAGGTATTTTGAAGCATGAAATTTCTCTTAAGAACGGCCATATTTGCCTTCAAAGGGTCTTATATAAGCGAAAGTGTAAAATAAGTCCTTTGGCCTTTGGACTTTCTATACTGTTTAACCAAGAACTGGTTCCATAGTGCTTATCTATGCTGAAAGAATAGGCCAGAACCATATTCTAACCATAGGCCACTACAAAGAACCCTTCGAAGGAAACTTCCTTTGTTTGGAAAGTCTAAAAGTGTGCCTCCAAGATTCTTGAAGTGAACAAATCTTAACTATGCTTGAATTCAAGGTATAAGACTGGCTTCGAAGCCAACTACCTATTTTCAAAGCTAAGCTAAGTATTTGAAAATTGACTTCGAAGCCAACTAACAATTTTCAAAGCCAAACTGGAGGTTTGAAGTATGTTTCCCTCCTTCATAAGGTATCCACATACTGGCTCAGAGACAGTTGTCTTCCTTGTGTTCGCAGGGATTTTAAAATAAAAGCCTTAATCACACATGGGTTAGAACCTAGGTCCATTTAACCCGTTATATTAAATGGGTAACTTTGGACATAAAGGTTTAAAACCCCTTCTTCTCGCGCTTTATCTACACGCTTGTCCAAAGTTTCACTCATGTTACCCCTATCTGCAAGTTTTTGCCCTTCCGCTCACTTCCTTCTTTCAATTCCTTGCTAATGGCTTCTTTTTCCAAAATACCAGTTGTTGAGATTGTGAGCCCATCTGTGGCTTTGAGAAGAATCATCAACGAATAATGTGACAAATACAAGGCTGGTGAACGGTATGCTATCGATGGAAGTATCTTTATTCCGCGACACCATGCTCAAGGGGAGTTTGTTCTTGGACCCATTTTTGGAGAAGCTCCCACCCAACTCCCTACTCTATATCCGCACTTAGAGGATCAATGCCTCCTTTACGAGGGTGGCCTTGATTGGGGAAGCTGGAAAATAAACCGTCTCCATCGCTACTGGCCCACATTGAGGCCGAAATAGGAGGAATGGTACGACCGTGTCGTTCCTGCCAAGATGCTAGGCCTCTAAGAACTCTGTCTTCTCGACGCCCTTCGACTAGCCAGGTTTTCCATTCCGAAAGACCCTTTTCTCATACCTGTTGCTCTTTGTTTTTGGAACTCCACTTTCAATTTTTTTCAATTTTGGTATGGCATGATGGCCCCCACTGTCCTTGACATGTGCCATCTTCTAGGGTTATCACCCACTGGTACTCCCTTCGGAACTGATTATCTTGATATTAATGTTTCCTTCTCTATTCCCCCTCTGACTTCTTCCTTTGGTGATTTTGTGACGTCTGAGAATAAAAAGGAAGGTCATGTTGTGAGAATATGTTCTCCTTTCCTTATAGGATTAGGAATTAGAGTCCTATATCTATTAGACTTTTATATATCAGTGATGTATTCATGTAGGATTAAGATTTAGTGTTCTACATAAATGATGTATTATTTGTTCAATCAATACAAGTTGAATATACAATTCATTCAGAAATACTTACATGGTATCAGAGCTGAGTTCGAAACCCTAGCTTGTAGAGTCGAAACGCTAACAGTCGTAGCCTCTCTGTTCAGTCGCAACCTATCGGTTGTACATCGCAATCAATCATCGCGCCTGTTTCATCGTATCTCTCTCAGTCCTCATCGGCTTCATCTCGGTTCTTCATCGCGACTCTCTCTTGCGACTCTGGTTCTTATCTCTCTATCTCTATCGCTATGATTTGTTATCAATACTATTAAAACCCTTATTCCTGTTTGGCCCATTTATTAAGTTATTAGTATACTTTGACCCATTAATCTTTAGTTTATTACAATGACGGATACCAAAATTCAAGCCATCAGATGTAAACTCACGAGTGCCAATTATGCTTATTGGGCTAGTGTTATGAAGAATTTCCTTCTTAGTCAGAAAAAATGGGGCTACGTTTCTGGTTCTGTTCCTCGTCCATTGGACCCAAAACAAGAAGGATATCTGACTTCCTGTGACAGTTGGGATTGTGATAATGACCAAGTTTTGACCTGGTTTCATAATTCTGTAGATGACCGTACTGGAATGATGTTTTCCAAATATAGTACTGCTAAGGAGGTGTGGGACTATTTATTGGGTGTGTATCAACAGTCCAACTTTGCCAAACGGTATGAGTTAGAAACAACGATTTAGAGTGCTCGCAGTGGGATCAATCTATTCAGGACTTCTACATTGAGATAACGGGTCTCTGGGATCAGTTGGCTCTCATGGAACCATCTAGTCTCAAGGCACTAGACGCTTATGTTGAGTTTTGAGAGCAAGGTCGTTTAGTGCAGTTCTTAACGACTCTCTCCCCTCAATATGAGGTTATCTGTGGTGACATCCTTTATCAGTCTCATCTCCCCTCTGTAGATGCTATTGTTCGTGAGCTCCTCTCCGAGGAAACCCGTCTTAAGACGGCCAGTCAGACTCTATCTCCTTCAGTCTTCTTACCACAGCCATCTCTACTGGCGACTCCATCTGCTTCTCAGCCTCAGTCTTCTGCCAAGCCCAAAAAAGGGCCCTTAACATCAGATGAGTGTGCTTTCTGCCATCAAAAGGGTCATTGGAAGTACAATTGTCCCAAGAAGAGCCGTCAGTCTACTCAGTCATCTCAGCCACAGTTCTGAGGTCCTGCTCCGAGTACTTTTCGCCCTCCTGCTGCTTATACTGCATCTGCTCCGGCTTCTGATCCTGACCTGGCTTCCTTGAGTGCTTGGGTCGTACAACTTCAGCATCTCCTGTCCACCTCTCAGCCATTCCCATATGCCTCTGCTCTTACCTCTCTTCATTCAGGTTTGTTTGGGTCCTCTTCAGGTATCCATTCTTCTGTCTAGCTCTTTGATTCTGGTGCCTCTCATCATATGACTCCTCACATTTCCTTACTCCAAAATTGTATTCTCCCACTCGTTCCTATTACTATTAATACTGCTAATGGGTCTGGTATGTCTGTTCTGTCTATTGTGTCCAAGAAGCAGATTGGGACCGGCCGTAGAGTTGGAGATCTCTATGTGGTTGAAAGCTTACATCTTTCCTTGTCCACCTCTCCAGCTACACTTTCCTCGTTTTAGTTAGATTCTCAGTCGAGTCAGTTTTACGTGTGGCATTCTCGCCTTGATCATTTGTCAGTTGACCGCTTACGATCTTTAGCTCAGCCAAGGTTGTTGGGTAAGGTTTCTCCTAATCAAATAGATAAATGTCAGGAGTGTAAACTTGCCAAAATGTCAGCTTTACCATTTAATAAAAGTACATCTATTTCTGTTTCTCCTTTTTCTCTTGTATATACTAATGTCTGGGGACCCTCTCATGTTCTTACTAAAGGGGGTTCTGCATACTATGTGTCTTTTGTTGATGATTGCACTCGTTACACGTGGGTTTATCTTATGACTCATAAGTCTGACTTCTACTAGATATACCGTACTTTCCAATCTATAGTCACTACACAGTTTGGGTCTACTATTAAATTGTTACGGTCTGATTTGGGTGGGGAATACTTTAAAACTGAATTCTGTGAATATTTAGCCAAATTGGGTACCATTCACCAAACTTCTTATACTGATACACCTGTCCAAAATGATCGAGCTGAGCGTAAACACTGTCATCTCCTTGAGACAGCCAAGTCTCTCATTCTCTCTGCCTCCGTTCCTGCTCTATTTTGGGGTGAGGCAGTTTTTACTGCTGCTTTTCTTTTCAACCATATGCTTACCCCCTTCTTTTTGGTCGGTCTCCTTATGAGGCTCTGTTTTTTCAACTTCCTAATTACTCCCTCCTTCGTGTGTTTAGGTCTGCTTGTTTTGTCCTTTTACCCCGTAAAGACAGAACCAAACTTAATGCTCGATTTGTCTTATGTGTCTTTTTAGGTTATAGTCTCACTCAGAAAGGTTATCGTTGTTATTACCCTGTTTCTCATCACCTTTATGTCTCCTGCCATGTTGCCTTTCTCGAACATCTATCTTACTTTCAGCTTCCTCCTCTTACCGCCTTAGTTTATAAAGAGGATTTGGTTCATATTGATCAATTTCCTTCTGAGGTCCGTCTGCTAAGTACGTCTCTACAGTTCCTCCTGCACTTGTTCCATCTTCTTTTGTTTCACCGTTGACTACTTTTCCTGTTTCACTTTTGACTACTTCTCCTCTTTCGCCTTCTTCTCCTCCTTCGTTGTTAGTTTATTCTCGTCGCAAAGCTCCTTCTCCACCAGTTATCTCTGGTTTGCTGCTGATCCTCTTGCTTTTGATGACTCTGATCCGGCTGCACATTGATATCCTCCTCGAGCGCGTCATCCTCCAAACAGGTTGGGTTGATCTAATACTTGTTTTTCTGCTTCCTATTGTATCTTTTTGTCAGCCATTCACTCTTTTGCAGAACCTCAGTGTTACAAGGAGGCCTGTCAGGATCGTCATTGGATTCAAGCTACGGAGGATGAGTTGTTTGCTCTATAGAAAACTAGTACTTGGGAGTTGGTTCCTTTGCCTGCTGGTAAGAATCAGATTGGTTGCAAATGGGTCTACAAAGTCAAGACTCATTCTGATGGTTCTCTTGAGCGCTACAAAGCTCGTTTGGTGGCCAAAGGTTTCTCCCAGGAGTATGGTATTGATTATGAGGAGACATTCGCTCCTGTTGCCAAAATGACTACTGTCCGTACTTTGATCTCTGTCGCTGCTATTCATTCTTGACCTCTTTATCAAATGCATGTTAAGAATGCTTTTCTTAATGGCCATCTCACTGAGGAGGTTTGCATGCGTCCTCCTATAGACACCCTATTTTTGACCGTTCTCAAGACTAGGACGTCTTCGTTTGAACACTCAATGATCATCTATGCTCATGTTCGTTTTGAGTTCCTGAAGGTCTCGGCCGTGCGCCTTGCCTTGGAGCCTCTCAACTTGTCTGTTTTGTGCTTGGTTGTAGACCAAGAGCTTGTGGCTTTGTTTCTGAGAGAAGAGGGTGGCCTGCTGGCCAGGCCTACAACCCATCGGTGTGCCCATCGGCCATGCCCTTTTTCCATCAGCCATCAATGGTGGCCGGTCGGCCCCTTTAATGGCCGATTGGCCCCTTTAATGGTCGGTCGGCCATAATTTTTGGCTGAGGCCCTTTTTTTTGCTTTTGCAGATATTTTTGGTGCCAGCTGTGCCAGCTGTTAGGCACAGAAGGCATCCTACATACACATGTATGAAGAGATTGTAACAAGCTTCTAGCTTGTCAAACAAGCTTGAGGCTTGTGATTCTATATAAGGGGAGGCTCCTCTCCCCTTTCAGAGGTTCAGAAAAAATTTGAGAGCTGAAAATATCTCTCTCTCTAGAATTCCCACTCTCTCTCTATATTTATGCTATATTGAGCCTTAAAGTGTGTTTTCTCTTCACTTTTGCACTACAACACCTAGTAAAGCACCATCACTTTGTTGCTGAGGTACTTGAGGGTCTTGTTTGGACTCAAAAGGCTGGTTTTGGCTTAGAGGAAGGCCTGCTTTGCTGCTGTTCTTCAAGGGTGAGTAGTTACCCTCTTTAAGCTTTATTTTGCTTTAAGTGTTTAGCCATCTTTGCATGCTTCTTTTGGCTTAGCTTTCAACTATAAAAACTTCTATTTTTAAGTGTTAAAAATGGTTGTTTGAGGCCTCTTTGGTGTTGAGGGTGTTCTACCCTCTTGTGTGCCTTATTTACTTAGGCTTGGTGCCATTTTTGAAAGCTTTAGAGGCACCCTTGGTTTGGCCTTTCTACCACTGAAACTCAAAGGAATTTCAGTGGTAGAAACCATGTTTTAAGGTCTAAATTATGAGGGGGTGGCCTCCCCTCCTTGCTTCTTGGTTCTATGTCCTGTTGGCCTTATACTTGAGCATATTTTTCTAGCATGTGTTGGCTTGATCTCAGCCTATTTTTGGTCTTATTTTAGTATGTTGTAGCTCTGTTTTGGCTTGGTTGAGTCACCTCTTGCATGCTTCATGTACTTGTAGTGCAATCTCACTCACTAGCCTAGCATACTTGGTGTTTTGGCCTACTATTCTAGCATGTGTATACTCTACTCCAGCATGTTTTTGGCTATGTTTTAGCATGCTTTAGGTCTGATTTGAGTGGTTTTGATCATATATGCCTTGCCTTGCATAGTTGTAGTGTAAAAGCCCTTGACTAGCTTTGTGTTTCAAGCCTCGTGGCATGCTTTAGTTGAGCTATTTGCATGATGTGGCATCATTTGGCATAGGGGTGAGCAGCGGATATACCGATCCGCCAAAACCGACCGAACCGAACTGATCCGCCACATTTTGGACGGATGAGTTATGACGAGCGGACGGTTGCGGATTGATTTTCTCCAATCCGCCAATTTGGCGGACGGATGGCGGATTTGAGATTCCTTTGGCCGCAACCGAACGGCCAAACCGTGAACACCCCCAATAATTTATAAGACTTTATGTTTTCAATTTGTTTAAATATTTTTTTTGTGTTTTCAATTGAAAAAGAGTTTAAATATTCAGTTGAAAAAAAGTTTTCAACTTGAATATATTTTTTGAATTGAAAAAAATAAATGTATTGTTTATCTATATTTTTTGGTTTTTAAATTTAACTCTAAAAATAATAAATAGAAAATATGATATATGTTGGTTGGTTTTTATTTTCAAAAACATATATAGATGTAACAATACAGAGACATACAATCTCTATTACTGCCTTGTTCATGTTTTGATGGTTTGAATTGTTATTATATTTTAAGAATCACATATTGTAATACTTTATGTGGATGAATCATGCTGTTATTGTAATATATGGATGAGCCATGCAGTGATTGTGATATTCTAAAGTTTCAAACTTTCTTTTTTTGGATAAGACATACAGTGATTGTAATAGTTTTTTAAGTCGTTGACTATAATACCTTTTTTTTTTTTTTTTTTTTTTTTTTTTTTTTTTTTTGAGGAAGTACCCAAGTTGAATTATGATGAAAATTTATAAAATCTTAAACCGCCAAATAAATTCGCATCCATCCGCCAAACCGCCAAACCGCTCAATCCACATCCGCCGGATTGGCGGACAGATGCGGATTGATTTTCTCCAATCCGCCAATCTGGCGAACGGATGGCGGATTGGAGGTTCCGTGGCCGCAACCGACCCACGCCCACCCCTAATTTGGCAAATGATTTCAGAGCATATAACCTTGTCATACTCTCATGTTAATCGCTCTTTAATTATGTCTAAGAGTTGTGCCTTTATGCCTTGCTTGCGAGCCATAAGTTGAGTATGCATTCTTTGCTTTTTGTGCCTAAGTTTTGTTGAGTTTTGGCCGCTGTTTTGACGTATCTTAGGTCTGTCCATGTGTGGTTTGACCATTCAAGATTGATAGTGCATGCCTCATGTGTAATATACTTCACTAGCTTTGATGGCATAGCTCCTTAACATGTCTTGCATGCATCGCTTAAATGATAGAGCCTTGTGCATGCCACTTTAGCATTGATAGATAAACATGTTGTTTGCATGTGTGTTGCATTGTGTGTGTTTGGATCGAACGTTAATCCAAACACGAGGAACGAGAGATGTTTCATACTCAAAGTGATGAAACGTGCCTCATTCCTTAGGTCACCGACACCTTTGATCATGCATGATAGGGTGGAGGTTCATCGAGTCTTGTTTATGCATTCATCAACATTGTGCAAGCTTTACTCTTTGGCCATCATGCATTGAGATACGAGATTGGTGGCTCGGGAGCCGAGCACTACACTCCTTTGAGCTTGAGACATGATAAGGAGTGTGGTTGCACACACATTCCCTTGCAAATACATTGTCATGCCTCTGTTGCAGCAAAAGGAGAAATTACAGGAAGTAGTGGCCGACCGGCCATCATTACTGGCCGATCATCCCTCAGCATGTTCCTGAGATCAGTCAGAAGCAATCTGAAAGTTAGCACAATTTTCAAATGTCTAAAGGTGTGCAAACAGAGGCATCTTGAGGTAAGGCAGTGGATTTCCGGGAGGACGCGGCCGAGCATGCATGCATCCCTTGCCCTCAAGGCCTTTTAACTGCTTTACTTAGCTAGTTAATTCATTGGTTCTGTACTTAACTAGTTAGCATGCTTAGCTAATAGATCTATGTTGTAATTTGTAATAGTTAGCTTAATTAGCGTAGGTAGTTAGCTTTCATTTCATTTAGACCCTCTGTTGAGAGGGCAAATGTTGTAATAAGTGTGCGTGTGTGTGTATGTGAATGTCTTCCAACCCCACGTCTTTCTCCCTTTTATTTATCCGCTTTCGATGGTTAGTTTAGGGCATATTTCAATTAGAATACCTTATGCTTTGCATGTTTGCATCATTCATTTGTTTTGTATGCATCGGGCTCGGCGCTTCATACAAACTACATTGTATTTCAATACACTTACTTGAATACGTATTTCACAGCATGTTATCAAGTGTTGCATTCATATGTCATCTTAGATAGCCGAGCCTATTTTAGTTGCATTTTTGTATGTGTTGCATTAGGCATCTTAACATAGCTAGGATCATGCATGATTACTAACTAGCTTTTGTTTTGACTCGAAGTACACTGTAAGTGTTTATGCTTTAGCATCTTGCATGAGTGTAAATGCTGCCATGATAGCATGCTTGCCATGAGGCTATGTGCTTAAATGATTAACTGCATGAATGCCTGTGGATAAAGGCTTTATTACTTGAATTTGAACAATTCATCAAAATGTGCATTTTAAGTCCACTTGTTTGTGGCAAATCATGTTTTAAGCCCACTTGAGGGTGGCAAATCCGCATTTTAGCCTACTTGAGGGTAGCAACTTCAAACCATTTTCGAAAAACAAACATGAGATGAGATGTTTTGTTTTAAATTGAGTAATTTAGTCTATACTTGTATGTTGTGAGCATCACATAGTAATTCTAGATTAATAACCGGAATAAGAATGCATGTGTTTATAAAAAACAACATATCATGTTAGTAGAGGCTGATCTTTGATTGGGCAAGCGGGGGTGCTCATTTCAGGACCTTTCCCTCTCGTACCCAAGTTCCCGAGCCGAAGCAACTTTGGTGATGACGGACACGTGGCCTTAGGCACGAGTCAGGGTTTCCTAAATTTCCTCCCCCTGGTCTTCACCATTCCTCTGGTCAGGTTTGTCGTCTTCGGCGTGCTCTGTATGGTCTGAAGCAGTCTCCTCGTGCTTGGTATGATCGCTTTCAGACTGCTGTTACCGAGCTTGGGTTTCATCATTCTGCTTCCGACTCTATTTTATTTCTAAGACATACCTCGGCTGGTTTTGTTGCTCTCTTACTATATGTGAATGATATGATCATCACTGGCTCTGACTCTTCTGCTATATCTGAGGTCAAGCAACATCTCTTCGCACCTTCGAAATGAAGGATCTGGGACCATTGCGGTATTTTCTTGGTATTGGGGTGGTTTATTCTCCCAAGGGTTATTTTATGTCCAAGACTAAGTATGCCAACGAGGTTATCCATCGTGCCGGACTTACTAACACCAAGCTTTCTGATACCCCCATTGAGCTTAATGTAAAAGTCAACACTACTGATAGTGTTTCCCTAGACGATCCTACGTTATATCGCAAACTTGTGGGTTGCTTAGTCTATCTGACAGTTACTCGCCCTGATCTTGCCTATGATGTCCATGTGGTTAGTCATTTTGTTTCTGCTCCTCGCTCTACACATTGGGCTACTTTGCTTCGGATTCTTCGCTATCTTCATAGTACTATCTTCCAAGGCTTGCTATTTTCTTCTACTTCTTCCTTAGACTTGGTGGCTTATCTTGATGCTAATTGGGCTGGTGATGTTAATGATCGTAAATCTACTTCTCGTTTTTGTATGTTTCTTGGCGATTCCTTGATTTCTTGGAAAAATAAAAAACAAACTGTTGTTGCCTGTTCTACTGCCGAAGCTGAATATCGTGCTATGGCTCATGCTACTTTTGAAATTGTCTGGCTTCGTGGTCTCTTATCTGACTTGGGCGTCTCTCAGTCTTCCCCGACCTCTCTCTATTGTGACAGCCGAAGTGCTATTCAAATTGCTTATAACACTGTCTTCCATGAACGGACCAAGCATATTGAGATTGATTGTCACTTCGTCCATCAGCATCTGTAGTCTGACTTTATCTCGTTTCCTTTTGTCTTTTCAGCTCTGCAACTTGTTGATTTCTTTACTAAGACTCACACCACTGTTCGGTTTCGGTTTCGGTTTTTTCTTGACAAACTCTCAGTGTTTTCTGCTAAAACACCTTGAGTTTGAGCGGGAGTGTGAGAATGTGTTCTCCTTTCCTTATAGGATTAGAAATTAGAGTCCTATATCTATTAGACTTCTATGTATCAGTGATGTATTCATATAGGATTAGGATTTAGTGTTCTATATAAATGATGTATTATTTGTTCAATCAATACAAGTTAAATATACAATTCATTCAGAAACACTTGCACCTGTGACCGATCGGGAGTTCTTTTCTTTTCTTTTATATTGGCTCTGCAAATTTCTATTCTGTACCTCCTCCCAGAGGATTATGCCTGAATTCGCCTCTCTTGCCAAGGCTCTTGCTTCAGCTAAGAAGATATCTTTAGCTCCTTATGTACTGGGTCATGTATATAGAGCTTGCTCTCAGTTTTGTGAGAAACCCCTTGATGCCAACCAAGGAGGACCACTCTGGGTGTTGCAACTCTAGCTTTTTACTTACTTCACTGACTTACATTCTAGGTGTTTGAGATTTTTGGTGCAAGACCCTACCACTTATGGAATGAAGTATGCCAGAGTTTCACTCTACCCTTCTAGCTTTGCTTATTACCTTACTTTCTTCCATCAATTTCCAGCTTCCCCCATTTCCACCTTCTTCTGCCCCTTTGCGGCTAACACAGGGCCAGCATGGCTGAAGACTTTCCTGGCTGACAACACCTGCTCTAACCCCATTCACAGGGATATGTGGGCCTCAATTTTGATTCCAATGGAGCTCTAAATTGGTACCTTAAACTTTCGAGCTTATAAGTGTATTGCTGAACCCTACTGCCTTGCCCAATTTGCTAGGCAATTTGGGTTTACTCAAGGAATTCCTATCCCTCTTCACAGCCAAACTAACCCTAATCTTGCAACCAGAGAGCTAAAGGTGCCAAGAACCAGGCTAGATGAGGCAACTTCCAAGTTGATACAAGACTTGGTCGAATTCAGGTTCACTCCCTTCATCCCAAACAACATTGCATTGAAGAGGTACTAGAATTGGTGGATAGCCAATATGGAGGTGCTCCTGGCTATCTCTCCTTGGGATCTGTTGGTAAGGCTAGACGTGCCCTCTTAAGCTAAGTCCAAAGCGATCGGGACCACTACTATTGCCTCCACTGCCCTTGTCATCCTAACTCTTACTCCTGCTATCTCTGTGTCTGCTCCTACTGCCTCACCTCCTACTCCAAGAATCACTAGGACTACCTCGAAGAAATGTGCATTTCCATTTTCCCTTTCTCTTTCTTTTATGATGTCTTGCTTATTTACTTATAGCTTCTATTCTTAGTGCAGGAGTTCTACAGGAAGACTCTCATCAGAGAGCTCAAGTTTTGAGCATTCTTGAGGGTAAGTAGCAACAATAGAGAAAAAGGAAACTCTTGCTTGATCCTGAAGTAGAGGTGCCTGAAACTCCTGTAGAAGAGGAGGAAACAACAAAGGAAAAAGAAACTCAACTTAAGAGGAGGAAGAAAATGACAGTTTCTCCTTCTGATTTTTCCCAGGACCCTACTCATGAGGTAGTTGCTGAGGCAGTGGAACGAGAACATTCCAAAGAAGTTATCGTTTTCCAGAGGTCTGAGAAAGGAGGTAGCAACAAATGCAAAGAGAAAAGGCTACTACTACTGAAGCAACACAAAAGGAGGCTGCAAGGAAGAAACAAACTGCTGAGCTCTATGCCCTTCGCAGCTTTTCAATCATCACCATCACAGCCTCTAAAGCTGGTAATTTTCTTTTAATTCCTTTTGATTCCCTCTCCACAATTTAACAAAAAGTTAACATTTTCTTTCTATTTTCTGATATGCAACAACAGTCATTCCCCCTTTGACATTGGTTTCTTCAGCCTCAAAAGGAACAACAAAGGCTCATACTAAAGTGCCAATGAGTATAGAGCTCATTCAAATGATGCTTCCACTTCCCAGCTCTATATTCCCTATGCCTTCCTATTTGAAGCAAAGCATCCCACCTTCCTTATGCCCAGGCTTAACTTCATATCTGCCCTATCTTTTTTTCATCTTATCTCATCTCATCTTACTCCCTTTATAGTCCTGGCTGCCCCTTTACCACCTGAGAGAATTTCAGTTGTCACTTTATCTTTAGTGGTAGTTGGTACTCATAAGAAAGACACTGGTGACTCACCAATTTTTTTCTCACCATCCAGCTCCAGTCCCTCTTCTCTTGACTTGCTGGTGGCTAGGACAATAGACACTGCTAGGGATTCCGCCACTCCTTCCAAGGTTCTGAAAAGCGGTTGCGATCACCGTAACGATGGCGGTGGTGCGATTGCGGGGTGTAAAGGCCGTAACGTAACGGTTGCGGTAACCAGAGCCATGAATTTTTCTATTTTTTGCACAATTTGAAAAAAACTTACCGATACGCACATTTTTTTTCATGATCATATTTATTGGGTTTTAAAATAAATATTGATCAATTTTTATAAATTTTTAAGTTTGATCCAATATATTTCATATTTTTAAATCACTATAAACTAAGTTTTTTACATTTTATTTTAATAATTAATGACTTTATATTATACAAAAAATCAATTACTAACTATTATATATAAGATAAACAATGACAAAAGTAAGAATAAATAAAAGCCTATATATATACATATATTAATCAAGCCAAATAGATAATGACCACACTTATTATTATTATTATCATTATCAAACAATATATAGATACGCACACATAAACAAAATGGTTGAGTGATAATAGCTGAATAGAATAGCATAGGTCTTACAACTTTAACAAATCAATAACATGTTCTTCATCTTCCCTATTCTTTCTCTCTATCTCTTGTTCCTCCATCTTCCCTCTTCTCTCTCTATCTCTCTTCCCTCATTTTCAACTTTTTTTTTGTGTGTTTTCGAAGGAAGCAATTCGGAACCGTTATGTAACGGTGCGTAATAGACCGTTATGGCCGTTACGGCACCGTTACGACCGCTATAGCAGTCGCTACGGCTGATACACCTGTGAATCTCAATCACACTGTAAAAGCGGCCGTAACAGGTGGCGGTAACTACCACAACCGTTACGTAACGGCGTTACGTAACGGTTGCGGCTGCTTTTTTAAACCTTGACTCCTTCTCTTATCCCTAGGTTTCCATCTCTTCCTTCAACTAGTGATTCTTCTGTATTGCCAATGTTAGAGGAAGAACTGGACATCTTCGAGGCTCAACTAGCCAACTTATTTGGCATATCTCGTTACGTAACGGCGTTACGTAACGGTTGCAGCTGCTTTTTAAAACCTTGACTCCTTCTCTTATCCCTAGGTTTCCATCTCTTCCTTCAACTAGTGATTCTTCTGTATTGCCAATGTTAGAGGAAGAACTGGACATCTTCGAGGCTCAACTGGCCAACTTATTTGGCATATCTTTACCAGTTCGAGCACCAAGCAGTGAGACTGAGCCATTGGTCCTTGCAAACTCTCTCTTGGAAATTATTGAGAGCTTCTCAACTATTACTGAAGCTTCTTTGCCTTGGGTGGACTTAGGCACTTGCTTGGACTTGCTGCAATCATTCTCAAGGATTCCATTTGAAGTCTTACAAAAGCCTATCATTAAAAATGGTTTCCTTAAGTGCTGCAAAGTGTTTAAGCAGTCCAACATAGCCTTCTCAAGTCACTTATCCCAAGCAGCTGCCACCTTAGATTTTTATGTCAATATCTGCCAGATGACCAAAGCTGTAGAAGAGAAACTACTGAAAGACAAGGAGTTTGTCTCCCATATACATGCTGAGATGTTTGAATTAAAGGGACAACATTCCTATGCCTTCCAGTTTCGAACCTAACTCTTGGAAAAGAAAGCCCAACTGAAAGAGGAGCTAGCAGTAGTCAATCTAGCCTTAGATCGAAATGCTAAAAAGCTGCAAATTACTAACTAAAGACTGGCTGACAGAAAGCAGGACATGGCTACAGTCATCCAGTTGTTCCTATCCCTTAGAAGTAGATAATCAATTGTAAGGGAACAATTGAAACATTGTACTGATTTTTGAGCCAATTTGTGACTGCATGTACTTAGTTCGTTATGAAATGAAATCCTTAGTTATTATTTAAGTACTTCATGCTCTTTTGTTTACTCTTACTTTGCATTTCTCACACTTCTTGTGTTTCCCACACAGTTGGATAATAAGGTTTGAAATACCTGCCATTGATTTTCCTATGATGCACATATCCATTTAGATTTCTCAGATGGTATGCTCTCCCTGGCAAAACTCTATGAACTTGATATGGTCTTTTCCAATTAGGTGACCATTTGCCAAATTTATGGCTCTTAATGCCGACTGGAAGCATTGTCTTCCATACCAAGTCACTTTCATCAAAGCTGATGTGTTTGATTTTTTTATTATAGCTCTTGGCTGCCTTCTTCTTTTGGAAGAAGATATTATTTAATGCCAAAATTCTAGCTTCATCTACATTCTCTAATTCCAAGAACATGCTTTGATGGTGTTGCTCAATAGTTAACTGGTTTTGGCATTTTACCCTTAAGGACTTAATGTCAATTTATATAGGCAATATTATATCATGCCCATATACTAAGGCATAAGGAGTGATCTCTGTACTTGACCTTGGAGAAGTCCTGTAAGCCCACAATACATCTAACAACAAGTTGTGTCAATCCCTAAGATTATCTTCCACAACTCTTTATATTCCTTTTTTCAAGGACTTGTTAGATGATTCTACTTGACCATTTGCTTGTGCAAAATAGGGGATGGAATTGGTAAGACTAATTCCAAATTCTACTGCAAAAGATTTCGTCATCTTTCCATCAAACACAGTTCCATTATCTACAATTATGGTCTAAGGGATGCCAAACCTATGGATTAATTCTCTGATAAATTCAATAACCTCAGTCTGATCCACAGCCTTATAAGGTTTAGCTTTGACCCATTGAGTGAAGTAATTTGTGGTCACTAGAATGAAACAATGATGTTTCGAAGAGGATGGATATATTTTTCCTATCATATCCATTGTCCATCCTCTAAATGGCCATGGCTTCACTACTGCATGCAAATCAGCTATTGGCACATGTTTTATCATGCTATGCTTTTGGCATGCTTGACATCCTTTTGCATACTTTATATAATCCTTTAGGATGGTTGGCCAATAGTAAGAATGCTTTTGAATACAACCATCTCATTTTCAAATCAGGCTGATGAGCACCACAAATACCTTTATGCACCTCAATCATAACAGTCAGTGCTTCTTTTGGCCCTAAACATTGCAACAGCAATCCATCTACTCCCCTTTTGTAAAAAGCATTGACATACACTATATATTGCATGGACTATAATTTAATTTTTCTGTCGGACTTCGAAGAAGGGCCAGTTAAATTTTGAATGATTGGATGTCTCCAATCATGCTCTTTTAAGTTATTCTGGTTAACTTCTACCATGATATCCCTTTTAGCCAAAGGTGGTATAAACTTCTGACATGTTGCTTGACTTATGTCTACTTGGGGGTCACCCTTTCTTCTGAAATTCGAGGCCTTCTGGGCTATATCACTGGCCTTGTGGTTCATGAATATTGGGATATAAATCACATTGGCTATCTGAAACTGAGAAAACAAATGCAATGTAACAACATAATATGACAACATGCGTGCACTTTGACATTTGAAAATTCCCTTTACTTAGTTGATTATCAATTGAGAATCCCTAAATATATCAATTGTATGAGCCTGTAATCCAATAAATATCTCAAGTCCCATTATTAAAGCTTCATACTCAGCTTGGTTATTGAAACAATTAGTTTCATCAACTTTGAAACCATGTGTGGTTTTTACCCCCTATGGTGATTTAATTATAACACCAATTCCAACCAAACCATTGCCTTTTGATCCATCGAACCATATTTTCCATAGCTTAACATTGACCATACCAAGGTCTATTATCTCTTGGCTTTCTGTTTGACATGGATGATCTGCCAAGAAGTTAGACAAAACTTATCCTTTTACTACCTTTTGGAAGACATATTCTAGATGAAATTCTGATAGAGCTAATATCTATTTGTCAATTCTTCCTTTTAGCATAGCTCTAGATAATATGCATTTAACTAAGTTTGTGGTTGCAATTACCAAGACAACAGCAAGCAAAAGATAATATCTTAATTTCATTACTGCAACGTACAATGCTAAGCACAGCTTTTTTACAGTTGAGTATTGACATTCATAAGAATTTAAAAACCTACTAAGGTAATAAACTGCTTATTCCTTACCTTCTTCATTGTCCTGAGCCAAAAAAACTCCCAATGAATTTTCTGCTGCAGTAATGTATAACTTCAAGGGTTTATTTCTCCTTGGTGGCATCAACACTAGAGGCTTGGCCAAATAGGTTTTGATTCCTTCGAAAGCAGCTTGATGCTCAGCTGTCCACACAAACTCTTCTTCATTTTTTAGCTTTAACAAAGAAGAAAAAACTTTAGTTTTCCCTACAGTATTAGAAATAAATTTTCAAAGAAAATTAACCTGACCAAGGAATTTTTGTAATTCTTTCTTACTTGACGGAGGTTTAGCCTCAATGATGGCTTTGGCTTTATTCTGATCAAATTGTATTTCTTTCTTGTACACTATATACCCCAAAAAATTTCCAGTTGATACAAAAGCACATTTGAGATGATTAAGCTTCAACTTGAACTTTCTCATTCTTTTGAAAGTTGCTGTCAAGTGAATTAGGTGTTCCTCCATAGACTGGGACTTTACAACAATATCATCAATGTAACACTCAAGGTATCCTCCAACAAGATCAAGAAAGATAGTATTCATTGCCCTATAATATATTTGTCCACCAATAGATCAACCATAGGCATGGGTACTCATTTTTTTGAGTTGCCAAATTCAGATTTCTAAAATCGATGCATACCCTCATCTTGCCATTCTTTTTAACCACAGGCATAATATTAGACAACCATTCAACATACCTGGCTGTTCTAATGAAGCCTGCCTTAAAGAGCCTAAGAATCTCTTTCACTTTTTGAACTACTTCAGGGCTCATCCGTCTTAGTTTCTGCTTGTGTGACTTGAAATTAGGCTTCATAGGAAGCCTATGTTCCACTAATGACCTGTCTAATCCAGGCAGTTTATTATAAGACCACGCAAAACAATCTTTATATTGCTTTAGGACTACCAACAACTGGTTCTTGTCAATGAGACTTAACTAAGCATTGATGTAGGGAGGTTGTTGTGCAAAACCTTCCCCTAAGTTGACTTCTTCCAAAGGATCTTGTACTTGAGCACTTACTGATGCTTCTCTTTTGACTTCCTCTGCCTTCAAAGCAACTTCTTCATTTTGTTCTACTCCCACATTCTCTAGCTCAACATCTTTGTTTTCTTCCTCATAGACAAAATTTGTCTATAAGGCTTCTTCTTCCTATATTTCCTAGACTTTTGTATCGATATCCAATCAACAGTACTTATCAAGGGCCAAAGGCCTGGCCTTTTGTTGCTCTTGATTACAACCAATCACGATAGCTTCCCTCTCTTGTTCCTATACCTTCTGGACTATTGACTTTACGTCTAATGCTAAAAACTTGATTAAGGCCAAGGGTCCAGCTTCTTGGTTCTTATCTTTTTGCCTACAACCAGGCATCATTGTCATCTTTGGTGACGAACTCTTCATCAGCACTCTCCTGCACTAAGTGCTTCAGGTGTGCTACTTCCTCATCAGCTGTCACTTTGGCTGTTCCATCAGGCTTCCTCAGTACACTGAGCGGTACAACTTCTTCAGTGTATAGCTTGGCCTCAGCAAAATCAGCACAAGCAATGAAAGGCTACAGATCTGCATTGATTTCCTCTGTATCCGCATTGCACATAGCTATCATCATCTTTTGATGTAGAGAGGAAGGCGCACACTTGGTGTGGATCTAGTCCCCACCAAGCAAAGCATTATACTTGGCGTTATTGTCTATAACAAAGAATGCTGTCATGCAATCTCTGGTTCCCACACTTAGGTTGATGGGCAAAATGCCCTAAGCCATTTGCTTATCCCCAGTAAAACCAGCAATGGTTGCGCTGGTTGGAATCAACCTAGGGTTTCTTTTCCCCAACTTCTTCAAAGAGAACCTTGGAAGCAGATTTACTGCTGCACCATTGTCCATTAACACCCTATTCATTTGTATCCCATCGAAGTAGGCCTTGATGTACAAGGGCTTACCGTGCTGGGTCATAGATATTGTGGGGTACTCGAAGGGATATGAGAGGTTCATGATCACCTTCTCACTTCCCTCATCAGTTTTCATTGGCGTGGCCACTTCTGAATCATCTTGAACCATGCTGGCCTGTAAATCTTCACTAGAAACTGGAATGGGGTCATCTTCCTAACCTTCTTGGTTTCCCTCTTCAGCCTAGAATTCCTATGGCAGCACATATACCACATTTATTGGCACTGGGGGGAATAAGCCAAACTGAACTACTGGCTATACTTGTTTCCCTTCCAAGTTAGCTTGTTCTGCTATTTTAGAAGCATCTTCCATGCTGCATTCTGGTACCTCTGTGCTGGCAAGTTCCTTCGAAGCAGCCTGTTGATGATCTATCTCTGTTGGCTTGTCAACCAGAAAGGTTTATTCAGCCATGAAGGCCTCAAACATTTCATCTTCAACTATTGTTCTCTCTTGGCCTAACTCAGTCCCTTCATCTATCTCTCCATCACTTTCCATTAAGGCCTTCTCGAGGCCTGCAAAACTGGATTTTTCTTTGGCTCTCAGTTCAACATGAACTTTAGCTAATTGTTCCATGCTGGCACTCTTTTTGATCTTAGGAACATGCTTTGAACCTATCCCCTCATCTGCCAGGTCTTTTGCTTGTGCCATGGAAGTACTCTTTCTTCCTTTTTTCAGATCCCTCTAGTACTGGATGTATCTTAATTGGATCTTCCTCCTTTAAAACCTGGAAATCATAAGAACCACATCTGGCTCTCTTGTTTTTGGGTTTTTTAATAATACCCAATTATTTGGAGCCACAAAAGGAGATTTGATCATTCTTCCCTGGTCTCCAAAAGTCTTTCTTTGGGTAGGCATTTCTTTAGGTTTATTTTGCATGACAAACCAATTTGAAACTCCTGGGACCCATGAGCCTACTGGCCTAGCTGCTGGATCTATTGTCCCACTCTTTGAAGCAGTCCTTGGGGGCCAATCAACAGTTCTGGTCCCATGCCTTACACTGAATCCACGCTTCCTTTCAGGCTGGTTGTCTACCCTGTAATAATTGGGTGGCCTAGCTTCATACAAAGGCCTCTTACCCTTGATTGCATCCTGGTGTCTGGTGGACCAGCCAAATACGAATATTGTCTAGAACCAGTTGGATATAGCCTTTTGTTGTAGGTGCTGGTTGGTTTTTGATCCTTCTGTACATCTTTATAATATTGTTTCCCATCAACTGGGAGCCCCTTCAGCCATTTGTAACTCATCCTGCATCTAGGACACATCCTTTGCACTACAGCTGCCTCGAGGGAGTCATCATCCAATACCTCCTCAATAGAGTCATCCCTTTGGCCTGCAGAGTTCTGTCCACTTGCTGGTGAACTTCTGGTGTCCTTCTTGAAGGCAGCCTAGCTAGCCACATGCATTTGCACAGAGACTTCCTCCAATTCCTTCAAGGATAGGTTTTGGAAATCTAGCATACCAACATTGGCTGCAGCCTCTCCAATTTCTAAAAACAGATTGGTGTCAATTCCCATAGCTTTTTCAGTCTTGGCTGGAACCTTTAGCCTCCCCTTCTGAATCTGTTCTTGGATCCTATCTCGAAAAACAATACAGCTTTTAATTGAATGAGTCCAAAAATTATGCCATTTACAGTACAATTTTCCTTTAAGTTCTTCAGGAGTAGGGATCTTAACTCCCTTTGGTAATTTTAGGAAATTTGCTGCAAGCAAATGATCAAAAATATCATCTGCTTTTGTTAAATCAAAAGAGTACTTCCTATGAAGGTCTTTCTTTTTAAACTACTGGTCTATTGTACTGTCTTTCTGAACTAATGCTTCATAGGTTCTTTTCCTACGATCTCTGCTGCATCAATTTCATAGTTAGGGTCTCTATAGTAGGTCTTATATGATGCATTACTTCGATCTTGTTCCTCCTCGAGTAAAGTTTTATATTTGGACACTTTATAGGTTAACTCCACTAAGTCTCGAAACTCAGTTTAATCAAACTTCTTTCGAAACCTAAACTCCAACCCATTTTGAGCCAATCTCTCAAATTCAGGCTCGGGTACCATGACCCTACATTTGTTTCGTGCCTTTTTAAATCTAGCAATAAACTGAGCAGCCTTTTCATCAGGCCTTTGGCTCAAATCTTGCCAAGTCTGCCATAGAAACGTCAAGTTCTGTTTCGAAAAATTGGGCATGAAAAATCTCCTCCATTTGCTACCAAGTTTGGATAGAGCTAGGTGTAAAGTTTATATACCATACGAAGGCTGCTTCAGTTAAAGAGTTTGGAAAAAGTCTCACTTTCATATAATCATTATTGGCAAACTCACCACACTAGCTTGTAAACCTAGTAATGTATTCCACCGTTGACTGGTTTCCATTCCTATAAAAGAGGGCAAAGTCTAGTATTCTAAACCCCCTTGGATACTCATGTACCCTATCCACCCATTCTGGGTAAGGTTTTCTGTACACTGGTGTCTGGACCCCCCGAGCCATAAGTCCACACATTTCTCTAACTATATCAGCAATTTGGTCTCTCAGAATCATATTTTGTGCTAGTTAAACCACTATTGGAGAAACAAACACAGGGTTTGGAGGAACTCCATGTGCTTGAGGGCCTCTTGGTCCATATATGGGTACATTCAAGGTTGGCTGTCCTTGTTGTACTGGTTGCTTTTGGAGGTATGACTGACCTTTTGGAATCTGTCCTGGGAAAGGCCCTATGAAAGGTGCTACAGGAGGAGGAACAAGTGTTGTTTCTCTTCCAACCGCAAGGAATCCCTTCAACCCCCCGAGTGCAAATTCAAACACAGGATTAGTGAAACCCCGTGTGTCAGGTATGGCTTCGAACATAGGATTTGGAAACATCCTCATACCATTCCCTTGTGCTGGCCCAGATCCACCAATTTGTATGGTTTCGCTGGTTCTCATTCTAAGCCAATAACTAAGGTGCAAGCCATAACTTAACAAAACACCACCAAAAATTTAAGGCTTTGACACCGTGCCTGGCTACGCTTAGGCTGACAAAAAGGTGACGATGCCGGCTTAGGACCGACCTCCTGATTGATTACCTACAGAAACAGGCATAACATAAAGTGAGCCAGGCTCAGTGAACAATAGTACTTAAATGCATCAGTTACTTAATTAAAAATGTAGCACACATAAAAGTGTAGCAATACAGAAATCATGTAGTAGTCTGATTCTGTTCGGGCAAACAGAACAATGCTGTCGGTTCACAACTTCACAGTTTGGCACTTGGCCTGAAGAGTTCACACATTCACAAATTAGCCCTTGGCTTTTTAGTTTCACAACTTAGATGCACAACTTCACAAATTGGCCCCCGGCCTCTGAGATTCATAGTTTCCCAAGTTATAGATTCTTACTTAACAAGTTGGCCCTCGGCCTCATCATTTCATATTTTACAATTGGCCCTTGGCCACATAGGTTCATAACTTTACAAACTCTTTTGATGTTTCCATAATTTCACAATGTTTCTCACATGGCATACATAACTTCACAACCTCTTTTGATGTTTCCATAATTTCACAATGTTTCTCACATGGCATACATAACTTCACAACCTCTTTTGATGTTTCCATAATTTCACAATGTTTCTCACATGGCATACATAACTTCACAACCTCTTTTGATGTTTCCATAATTTCACAATGTTTCTCACATGGCATACATAACTTCACAACCTCTTTTGATGTTTCCATAATTTCACAATGTTTCTCACATGGCATACATAACTTCACAACCTCTTTTGATGTTTCCATAATTTCACAATGTTTCTCACATGGCATACATAACTTCACAACCTCTTTTGATGTTTCCATAATTTCACAATGTTTCTCACATGGCATACATAACTTCACAACCTCTTTTGATGTTTCCATAATTTCACAATGTTTCTCACATGGCATACATAACTTCACAACCTCTTTTGATGTTTCCATAATTTCACAATGTTTCTCACATGGCATACATAACTTCACAACCTCTTTTGATGTTTCCATAATTTCACAATGTTTCTCACATGGCATACATAACTTCACAACCTCTTTTGATGTTTCCATAATTTCACAATGTTTCTCACATGGCATACATAACTTCACAACCTCTTTTGATGTTTCCATAATTTCACAATGTTTCTCACATGGCATACATAACTTCACAACCTCTTTTGATGTTTCCATAATTTCACAATGTTTCTCACATGGCATACATAACTTCACAACCTCTTTTGATGTTTCCATAATTTCACAATGTTTCTCACATGGCATACATAACTTCACAACCTCTTTTGATGTTTCCATAATTTCACAATGTTTCTCACATGGCATACATAACTTCACAACCTCTTTTGATGTTTCCATAATTTCACAATGTTTCTCACATAGCATACATAGCATACATGTCAACATAATTCTTACGACGAAAATCATAACGTCAATAACGATAATTATGAACGGTTAAAGGTGCATCGAAGTACTATTACTCACAGCGTTGTGATGACGTGCTAGTCCCTCCCGGAGTATGTCCTGTACACATTTAAAGTTCACAAATTAGCTTTCTCCTTCCTTGTTAAAATAATTCTTGAGTCATTACGCTTCAAATGAGTTTACAACCATCGAAAGATCATAAAAAATATTGTAAAAATAACAGAGGGTCAAGCACACAAAACAGAGCAGGTATTCTTTCCGACCTGGGCCGCACGTGCGGCAGCCCCCTCCGCACGAGCGGACATGGACCGCACGTGCGGCCCCCCTCCTCCGCACGAGCGGCCGTAGACAGTATGTAAACCCAGATTTTTCCCTCTTCTCCGCACGTGCGGCCAAGCCCCTGTTTGGCAGTCCAAAATTTATACAAAAAGCCAAGTTTTGGTAAGAAACAACAAGGTTCAAAGTAAGTCCTTTGATTACTAAACTATGGTTCAAATTCATGTATTTAGAAGGCATAAATACACAACAATCTAGATCTTAACTTCACAACTCAATTTGATTCATCAAAACTTTAAACTCATAACTACTTTAAACTTTAAACTCACATATGTAGATATATATCCATATAGCCATATATTTCTATACTTGGATTCAAACATGATAAATCAAGGAACAAAATAATCAAATGATAGATTGATCATATCAATTTTTCATCATAAACACACAAAATTTCCCTTACAACCCTTACAACTCAAAGACACACAACATCAAGGAATTCCTACTCCAAATAGAGGAAGAGGGTTGAGTTAAGGGAATTACACTTACCTTAAGTTTCAATTTCTCTAACCCTCTAATTTTATCCCAAATCACTTCCTTGTTGAGCTTTCCCCTTTTCTCCTTCTTTCCTTAATCTCCTAGCCTCTCTAGGAGATATTTACGAAATGGGTTTTTCCCAAATCAAGTGGTTATAGGCAAGAATGCATTGATAGACATAATAGGACAAAAATCATTCGTTTAATCATTCCGAAATTGAAATTTTGTAAACATGCTTAATATTACCTAAAAATTACGCTGATCGTCATTATAAAATCAATTTCAGATAATTAAGCCTCTAGGACTTCCAGTTTCTGATTTAACATTATAATTGTAATAGATGCTTTTCCTTATTAAACAGATACAGGTTCGATTCATAAGACATATATATACTTAAACTTAATTTCTCATGCAGTTTCATATTAAACATTCGAAAGTACAAAATAAAGACTAAAATATAGCAGAATCATATACGAGGGTCGGGTTATTACACTCTCCCCCCCTTAAATAAGTTTGGTCCCTCAAACTTGCTTGTACCTCAAAACGAAAACAGATGCGGATACTGGTGTTGCATATCCTCTTCTTTTTCCCAAGTAGTCTCGGTTCCATAATGTTCTTGTCACTCTAATTTTACCATTGGAATTTCTCGATTGCGTAACTGTTTCACCTGTCGATCTAAACTTCGAAGTGGTTTTTCTTCATAGCTTAGCTTATCATCCAACACAATTTGGTGGTAGTCTATGACATGAGATGGATCTGACAGGTATCTTCGAAGCATAGAGACATGGAACACATTATGTACTTGGCTCATGCTCGGTGGGAGGGCTACTCGATAAGCTACCGGGCCCACTCTTTTCAGAATTTGGAAGGGACCAACATACCGGGGTGTTAACTTACCCCTTTTTCCAAATCTCGGATGGCCTTTCAACAGTGTGACTTTCACGAACACATGACTACCCACTTCAAGTTCCAAATCTCTTCGACGGTTATCCGCATAACTCTTCTGTCTGCTTTGAGCCATTTTTAATCTTTCCCGAATAATTTTCACCTTTTCCGTTGTTAATCGCACAATTTCAGGCCCTAGCAAAGAGCTATCCCCAACCTCAGTCCAACATACTGGGGAACGACACGGTCTCCCATATAAAGCTTCATAAGGTGCCATCTCAATACTCGAATGGTAACTATTGTTGTATGCAAATTCTACCAACGGTAGATGGGTTTCTCAACTGTCTTGAAAATCTAGCACACACATTCGGAGCATATCTTCTAAAGTTTGTGTCGTTCTCTCGGATTGACCGTCGGTCTGAGGGTGAAAAGCTGTGCTGAATTTAAGTTCTGTACCCATAGCTTCCTGCAGACTTTGCCAAAATCTTGAAACAAATTTGGGATCCCTATCCGACACAATTGAAACCGGAATGCCGTGAAGCCTTATAATTTCATTCGCATAAAGTACTGCAAGCTTATCCGCATTATACTGAGTCTTCACTGGTAAGAAGTGAGCAAACTTAGTTAACCGGTCTACAATGACCCATATCAAATTCATGCCTCGAGGAGTCCGTGGTAACCCCACAACAAAATCCATGGTTAAATGTTCCCACTTCCATTCCGGGATTGGAAGGGGTTGTAATAATCCTGCTGGTCTTTGATGTTCCGTTTCTACTTGCTGACATTGTAAACACTTAGAAACGAATTCCGCGATCTCCTTTTTCATACTTGGCCACCAAAAATTTTGTCTCAAATCCCGGTACATTTTAGTACTTCCCGGATGTATTGAAAATCTTGAGGCATGTGCTTCTTCTATCAATTTCCGCTTAAGTTCCAACACATTAGGGACACATATTCTGTTTTGAAACTTGAGCACCGAATCCATTAAACTGAATCCCAGTTTTGGTTTTGTCTCTAACTCATCACATATCTTCCTTAAAGTATCATCCTCCATTTGATGCAACTTGATCTCTTCAAGTAAGGTCGGTTGAGCCATTACTGCTGCCATTATGACCTCCTGTCCACGTATCATATATTCCACATTCAGTTTATCTAACTCAATCACCAACTCCTTTTGTTCCGTAAATAAATTTGCCAAATCCCCCATATTTTTCCGACTAAGTGCATCTGCGACCGTGTTGGCTTTACCAGGATGGTAATGGATCTGCAAATCATAATCCTTAAGCAACTCCAACCATCGCCGCTGTCGCATATTCAACTCCTTCTGGGTAAAAAGATATTTGAGACTTTTGTGGTCGGTATAGACTTCACAGGTTGTACCATAGAGATAGTGCTGCCATAGCTTCAAAGCAAAAACTACTGCTGCTAGCTCAAGGTCGTGTGTGGGATAATTTTTCTCGTGGGGTTTCAATTGTCGAGAGGCATAAGCGATAACCCTTCCATTCTGCATAAGTACACAACCAAGCCCTTTATGCAAAGCATCACTGTAAATTACAAATCCTTCGGTACTAGATGGTAAGGCCAGAACTGGTGCTGTAGTCAACTTTGTTTTCAGATCTTGGAAAGTAGACTCCTGCTCTTCTGACCATTCAAATACAACTCCCTTTCGAGTCAATTGTGTAAGCGACACAGCGATTTTGGAGAAGTTCTGAACAAACCTCCTGTAATAGCCAGCTAATCCCATGAAACTACGCACCTCAGTGACATTGGTAGGAGTTGGCCAATTCACAATCGCCTCAATTTTATGCGGATCAACAGAGACTCCTTCCTTTGTTACTACATGCCCCAGAAATGCCACCTCTTGTAGCCAGAATTCACATTTCTTTAACTTTGCATATAATTTCTTCTCCTGGAGTGTTTGAAGGATTAGGCGAAGATGATCCTCGTGAGCCTCTACACTCTTTGAATATATAAGAATATCATCGATAAAGACCACCACAAACTCATCCAGGTAAGGTTTAAAGACGCGATTCATTAGATCCATAAATGTTGCCGGTGCGTTAGTAACTCCAAAAGGCATGACTAGAAATTCGTAATGGCTGTACCGGGTTCGAAAAGCTGTCTTCTCCACATCATCAACTTTGACCTTCAATTGATGGTATCCAGACCGTAGATCAATTTTTGAGAAAACTTGTGCCCCTTGTAGTTGGTCAAATAAATCGTCAATCCGTGGTAAGGGGTGCTTGTTTTTTATTGTTACCTTATTAAGTTCCCTATAGTCAATACATAGCCGAAGTGTTCCGTCCTTTTTTTTCACAAATAAAATTGGCGCACCCCAAGGAGATACACTCGGTCGGATGAATCCCTTATCAAGAAAATCTTGTAATTGAATCTTTAACTCTTTCATTTCAGTTGGGGACATCCTATACGACGTCTTAGAGATGGGTTGGGTTCCTGGCGCTACTTCAATTATAAACTCAATTTCGCGGTCTATCAACTGCCCTGGCAATTCTTCAGGAAAAACATCTAGAAATTCACGGACCACTGGAATCACATCAATACCCCCATTCATCACTTGTTCCTCCAAAACACTACATAAATACCCCTGACATCCTTTCTGCATTAACTTACAAGCCTTCATGGCAGAAATCAGATAAGGTGGCGAAGTCACTTCCCGCCCCTGAATAATAGACTCTGGTTGCCCCGGAGGATGGAAATTGATTTGCTTAGTCAAGCAGTTTATAGTCGCACCATAATCACTCAGCCAATCCATTCCCAAAATAACATCAAAAGAGGTCATGTCGAGAGATAACAGGTTAGCATACACCCGAATATCCCCAAGTTGAAGTTCACAAGCTACATATACCGAAGCACAGATCATAGAGTCTCCCAAAGGGGAAGACACACACAACATATAAGACAAGTTTTCTTCAGTTGTATCTAACTTAGGAGCGAATAGTTTCGACACAAAAGAGTGGGTGGAGCCAGAATCAAACAATACATGCACAGAATGACCATAAACAATAAATGTACCTGACACCACCGTCGCCGCATTTTGTACATCACCTGGAACCAATGCGAACACCCTACCTTGCCTTGTAATATCCTTACTATTAGTAGGTTTAGCAGTTGCCTTCGCGTTGGGGATTGGTGTAGACCCCGCGGAACTTGTAGCAGTCCTATTGCCCTTTTGTTGAGTCTATTGCGGGCAATCCCTTACCAGATGACCCGTTTTGCCACATTTAAAACAAGCTCCAGTCTTCCAGTGGCAAGTCCCTCGATGTTGCCTTCCACAATCTGGACACACCGGAGTGGAGTTGTGGGTAGGGGTGGTGATGCTGAAGTTCCCTGAATTCTGCTTCTTATTTGGTAGGGTAATTGATCCTTTTGACCATTGATTATTCTGCCTCTTCCCTTTCCACTCGGAAATTCGATTCTGAGCAGCAAGATTCCCTTCTGCTATAACGGCCCTTTCTAGCACATCGACATAAGTAGGTAGCTTTAACATATTGACCCGGTCTAGGATAACACCCCGTAAGCCCCCTTTAAATTTTCGTGCCTTCTTATAATCTGTATCCACCATATGAGGCGCAAACCGAGCTAGTTCTACAAATTGGGCTTCATATTCAGCAACAGTCTTGTTCCCTTGTCTGAGAGTTTCAAATTCAGTCACCTTCTTATCTTGCATGCTTTGGGGAAAATACTTGTCGTAGAACAATTCTAGAAATCTATCCCATGTTAATCCTGGGTGTATGGTCCTTGTGAGCATCCACCATCTCCGCGCCTCATCCTCAAGAGTGAAAGCAGCCAATTGCACTTTTTGAGCTTCTGTACAAGAGAAAACTTCGAATAGTTTCTCGATTCCCAACACCCATGCTTCAGCTTTCATTGGTTCTATGCCTCCTTTGAAGAATGGTGGTTTCATCTTTTTAAACTCCTTAGTAAGGGTGATGGTTCGGTCTTCAACATGAAAATCTGGTACTGCTGGCGGAGGTACCGGTAGTGGTGGCGGTTGTTCTAGTGGCTGTTGCTGCTGTTGTGGTTGTTGCTGTTGTTGTCGTAGGGTCTCCGCCATTTCCATAATCATTCTCTCTATCCTATCCAACTGTGCAGATGTAGCATCTTCCGCATATTCTGTCCTTGTTCTCATCATTTCCTACACAACAATCAATTATATACAAGAAACATAATTCAAAGTTGTTAGCATTACCAGAGTACACTTAACGTTGCCATCGCTCTTTCATATACTTTCAGGATGTCATGCAAGATGCCTAAAGCTTTTCTAGACACCCTAAGCTCAATAGATCCGTGTGTGAGATAACAACTTGTGCTCTGATACCACTTGTCACGCCCCTAACTCACCCCTAAAAGTTTGGGCATGACCTACGCAAAACTAGTCACTTAACCTGATATATATATATATACATAATTTAGGGGCCTGTATGGAGGCATTGATATCATAGGACAATTTATGAGAAAGTATGACTTCCATTGAGCTACTATTACCATGCCAAGATCACAGACGTAGTATAAAACGAATAGACATAAAGAGCTACATATGTGAGAGTTAGTTATAAACATATACATATACAGAACCTGCCCCATGGTTGGGCGTATAACAAAACATTATGTACATCTCAATCTAAGCCAATAACTAAGGTGCAAGTCATAACTTAACAAAATACCACCAAAAATGTAAGGCTTTGACCCAGTGCCTGGCCACGCTTAGGCTGACAAAAAGGTGATGATGCCGAGCTTAGGACCGACCTCCTGGTTGGTTACCTACAGAAATAGACATTACATAGAGTGAGCTAGGCTCAGTGAACAATAGTACTTAAATGCATCAGTTACTTAATTAAAAATGTAACACACATAAAAATATAGCAATACAGAAATCATGTAGTAGTCTGATTCCATTCGGGCAAACAGAACAATGTTGTCGGTTCACAACTTCATAGTTTGGCACTTGACCTGAAGAGTTCACACATTCACAGATTAGCCCTTGGCTTTTTAGTTTCAAAACTTAGATGCACAACTTCACAAATTGGCCCCCGGCCTCTGAGATTCATAGTTTCCCAAGTTACAAATTCTTACTTCACAAGTTGGCCCTCAGCCTCATCATTTCATATTTCACAATTGGCCCTTGGCCACATAGGTTCATAACTTTACAAACTCTTTTGATGTTCCCATAATTTCACAATGTTTCTCACATGGCATACATAACTTCACAACCTCTTTTGATGTTTCCATAATTTCACAATGTTTCTCACATGGCATACATAACTTCACAACCTCTTTTGATGTTTCCATAATTTCACAATGTTTCTCACATGGCATACATAACTTCACAACCTCTTTTGATGTTTCCATAATTTCACAATGTTTCTCACATGGCATACATAACTTCACAACCTCTTTTGATGTTTCCATAATTTCACAATGTTTCTCACATGGCATACATAACTTCACAACCTCTTTTGATGTTTCCATACTTGTGCTGGCCCAGATCCACCAATTTGTATGGTTTCGCTGGTAGGTAATGGTACATTTTGGTTTGCTAGTGGTCTCAAAGGAGCTTCGTACCATGACTGAGGCATAGGTGACATTCTCTCATGTTTTGATTACTAGATTGACCATTAGTTTGTCCACTATTTTACATAAGCTATTTGCCTCGAGCCAATCTATGTAGAAGAGAATTCTCATTCTCTTCAGCCTATCTTGCAATAGTTGGTTGATGAGAGTTCATTCGATCCAAAAAGGATGTTGCTTATCTTTCCATTGTATACATTAATTGCTATCCCATAACATCTACTAAACCTTCCCATGGATTTATTGGTTGGGTAGAAGGAACTGTTGAAGGTCCAGTTTCATAGCCCTGTCTAGTATGTTGGACATGTGTTGTGTATTCCGACGTGTTGGTCTGCTTAACCATTTGCAGAGGATCTGATGGAATAGGTGCATCCATCACATTATCCTCTGGGTTAGGTATTTCTACCTCTCCTTCCACACCCTCTTCTAGGCGTTCATTTTCTCCTCTGTCTAGCCATTTTTAATAGTCCCACTGGGCGTGCCAAAAATATATGTATGTTTTTTTGGCTTTCTAAGGTTAATAGTGTAAATTTAAGTGTGCCAGCAAGGATCAATCAGGCCTTACAGAATTTTTATTGCCAACCAATTATCAGACGATTGTGTTGAAATTCTTTCAGCCTTAATGAAAAGGACTTTTACCGTTGGTTTGTTTTAGGAGAAATTTATAAGAAATAATAAGTACAAAACAATTCAGAAACTAAATTTCATTGAGTAAATAGAAACTTAGAATGAAATGACCCAGCCTTGAAAAGGTTTACAGCAACGACTACTTGAGAACTACTCCTAGGAAATGAAGTGCAGTACAAGAATTTAAGTGCTAAAAATGTAAAGAACTGGAAATGTAAAAACTAGAAAGGAAAAAAGAAGTAAATAAACTGGTTTCTAAATCTAAGTCTGGGTCCTAGATTTTAGGGTCTTCTTGTCACGCCCCTAACTCGCCCCTAAAAGTTTGAGCATGACCTACGCAGAATTAGTCACTTAACCTGATATATATATATATATATATATATATACATAATTTAGGGGCCTGTATGGAAGCATTGATATCATAGGACAATTTATGAGAAAGTATGACTTCCATTGAGTTACTATTACCATGCCAGGATCACAGACGCAGTATAAAACGAATAGACATAAAGAGCTACATATGTGAGAGTTAGTTATAAACATATACATATACAGAACCTGCCCCATGGTTGGGCGTATAACAAAACATTATGTACATCTCAATCTAAGCCAATAACTAAGGTGCAAGTCATAACTTAACAAAATACCACCAAAAATGTAAGGCTTTGACCCAGTGCCTGGCGACGCTTAGGCTGACAAAAAGGTGATGATGCCGGGCTTAGGACCGACCTCCTGGTTGGTTACCTACAGAAATAGACATAACATAGAGTGAGCTAGGCTCAGTGAACAATAGTACTTAAATGCATCAGTTACTTAATTAAAAATGTAACACACATAAAAGTATAGCAATACAGAAATCATGTAGTAGTCTGATTCCGTTCGGGCAAACAGAACAATGCTGTCGGTTCACAAGTTCACAGTTTGGCACTTGACCTGAAGAGTTCACGCATTCACAAATTAGCCCTTGGCTTTTTAGTTTCAAAACTTAGATGCACAACTTCACAAATTGGCCCCCAGCCTCTGAGATTCATAGTTTCCCAAGTTACAAATTCTTAGTTCACAAGTTGGCCATCGGCCTCATCATTTCATATTTCACAATTGGCCCTTGGCCATATAGGTTCATAACTTTACAAACTCTTTTGATGTTCCCATAATTTCACAATGTTTCTCACATGGCATACATAACTTCACAACCTCTTTTGATGTTTCCATAATTTCAAAATGTTTCTCACATAGCATACATAGCATACATGTCAACATAATTCTTACGACGAAAATCATAACGTCAATAACGATAATTATGAACGGTTAAAGGTGCATCAAAGTACTATTACTCACAGCGTTGTGATGACGTGCTAGTCCCTCCCAGAGTATGTCCTGTACACATTTAAAGTTCACAAATTAGCTTTCTCCTTCCTTGTTAAAATAATTCTTGAGTCATTACGCTTCAAATGAGTTTACAACCATCGAAAGATCATAAAAAATATTGTAAAAATAACAGAGGGTCAAGCACACAAAACAGAGCAGGTATTCTTTCCGACCTGGGCCGCACGTGCGGCAGCCCCCTCCGCACGAGCGGACATGGACCGCACGTGCGGCCCCCCTCCTCCGCACGAGCGGCCGTAGACAGTATGTAAACCCAGATTTTTCCCTCTTCTCCGCACGTGCAGCCAAGCCCCTGTTTGGCAGTCCAAAATTTATACAAAAAGCCAAGTTTTGGTAAGAAACAACAAGGTTCAAAGTAAGTCCTTTGATTACTAAACTATGGTTCAAATTCATGTATTTAGAAGGCATAAATACACAACAATCTAGATCTTAACTTCACAACTCAATTTGATTCATCAAAACTTTAAACTCATAACTACTTTAAACTTTAAACTCACATATGTAGATATATATCCATATAGCCATATATTTCTATACTTGGATTCAAACATGATAAATCAAGGAACAAAATAATCAAATGATAGATTGATCATATCAATTTTTCATCATAAACACACAAAATTTCCCTTACAACCCTTACAACTCAAAGACACACAACATCAAGGAATTCCTACTCCAAATAGAGGAAGAGGGTTGAGTTAAGGGAATTACACTTACCTTAAGCTTCAATTTCTCTAACCCTCTAATTTTATCCCAAATCACTTCCTTGTTGAGCTTTCCCCTTTTCTCCTTCTTTCCTTAATCTCCTAGCCTCTCCAGGAGATATTTACAAAATGGGTTTTTCCCAAATCAAGTGGTTGTAGGCAAGAATGCATTGATAGACATAATAGGACAAAAATCATTTGTTTAATCATTCCGAAATTGAAATTTCGTAAACATGCTTAATATTACCTAAAAATTACGCTGATCGTCATTATAAAATCAATTTCAGATAATTAAGCCTCTAGGACTTCCAGTTTCTGATTTAACATTATAATTGTAACAGATGCTTTTCCTTATTAAACAGATACAGGTTCGATTCATAAGACATATATATACTTAAACTTAATTTCTCATGCAGTTTCATATTAAACATTCGAAAGTACAAAATAAAGACTAAAATATAGCAGAATCATATACGAGGGTCGGGTTATTACACTCTCCCCCCCTTAAATAAGTTTGGTCCCTCAAACTTGCTTGTACCTCAAAACGAAAACAGATGCGGATACTGGTGTTGCATATCCTCTTCTTTTTCCCAAGTAGTCTCGGTTCCATAATGTTCTTGCCACTCTACCTTTACCATTGGAATTTCTCGATTGCGTAACTATTTCACTTGCCGATCCAAAATTCGAAGTGGTTTTTCTTCATAGCTTAGCTTATCATCCAACACAATTTGGTGGTAGTCTATGACATGAGATGGATCTGACAGGTATCTTCGAAGCATAGAGACATGGAACACATTATGTACTTGGCTCATGCTCGGTGGGAGGGCTACTCGATAAGCTACCGGGCCCACTCTTTCCAGAATTTGGAAGGGACCAACATACCGGGGTGTTAACTTTCCCCTTTTTTCAAATCTCGGATGGCCTTTCAGCAGTGTGACTTTCACGAACACATGACTACCCATTTCAAGTTCCAAATCTCTTCGACGGTTATCCGCATAACTCTTCTGTCTGCTTTGAGCCGTTTTTAATCTTTCCCGAATAATTTTCACCTTTTCCGTTGTTAATCGCACAATTTCAGACCCTAGCAAAGAGCTATCCCCAACCTCAGTCCAACATACTGGGGAACGACACGGTCTCCCATATAAAGCTTCATAAGGTGCCATCTCAATACTCGAATGGTAACTATTGTTGTATGCAAATTCTACCAACGGTAAATGGGTTTCCCAACTGTCTTGAAAATCTAGCACACACATTCGGAGCATATCTTCTAAAGTTTGTATCGTTCTCTCGGATTGACCGTCGGTCTGAGGGTGAAAAGTTGTGCTGAATTTAAGTTCTGTACCCATAGCTTCCTGCAGACTTTGCCAAAATCTTGAAACAAATTTGGGATCCCTATCCAACACAATTGAAACCGGAATGCCGTGAAGCCTTACAATTTCATTCGCATAAAGTACTGCAAGCTTATCCGCATTATACTGAGTCTTCACTGGTAAGAAGTGAGCAGACTTAGTTAACCGGTCTACAATGACCCTTATCAAATTCATGCCTCAAGGAGTCCGTGGTAACCCCACAACAAAATCCATGGTTAAATGTTCCCACTTCCATTCCGGGATTGGAAGGGGTTGTAATAATCCTGCTGGTCTTTGATGTTCCGTTTTTACTTGCTGACATTGTAAACACTTAGAAACGAATTCCGCGATCTCCTTTTTCATACTTGGCCACCAAAAATTTTGTCTCAAATCCCGGTACATTTTAGTACTTCCCGGATGTATTGAAAATCTTGAGGCATGTGCTTCTTCCATCAATTCCCGCTTAAGTTCCAACACATTAGGGACACATATTCTGTTTTGAAACTTGAGCACCGAATCCATTAAACTGAATCCCAGTTTTGGTTTTGTCTCTAACTCATCACATATCTTCCTTAAAGTATCATCCTCCATTTGATGCAACTTGATCTCTTCAAGTAAGGTCGGTTGAGCCATTACTGCTGCCATTATGACCTCCTGTCCACGTATCATATATTCCACATTCAGTTTATCTAACTCAATCACCAACTCCTTTTGTTCCGTAAATAAATTTGCCAAATCCCCCTTATTTTTCCGACTAAGTGCATCTGCGACCGTGTTGGCTTTACCAGGATGGTAATGGATCTGCAAATCATAATCCTTAAGCAACTCCAACCATCGCCGCTGTCGCATATTCAACTCCTTCTGGGTAAAAAGATATTCGAGACTTTTGTGGTCGGTATAGACTTCACAGGTTGTGCCATAGAGATAGTGCCGCCATATCTTCAAAGCAAAAACTACTGCTGCTAGCTCAAGGTCGTGTGTGGGATAATTTTTCTCGTGGGGTTTCAATTGTCGAGAGGCATAAGCGATAACCCTTCCATTCTGCATAAGTACACAACCAAGCCCTTTATGCAAAGCATCACTGTAAATTACAAATCCTTCGGTACCAGATGGTAAGGCCAGAACTGGTGCTGTAGTCAACTTTGTTTTCAGATCTTGGAAAGTAGACTCCTGTTCTTCTGACCATTCAAATACAACTCCCTTTCGAGTCAATTGTGTAAGCGACACAGCGATTTTGGAGAAGTTCTTAACAAACCTCCTGTAATAGCCAGCTAATCCCATGAAACTACGCACCTCAGTGACATTGGTAGGAGTTGGCCAATTCACAATCGCCTCAATTTTATGCGGATCAACAGAGACTCCTTCCTTTGTTACTACATGCCCCAGAAATGCCACCTCTTGTAGCCAGAATTCACATTTCTTTAACTTTGCATATAATTTCTTCTCCTGGAGTGTTTGAAGGATTAGGCGAAGATGATCCTCGTGAGCCTCTGCACTCTTTGAGTATATGAGAATATCATCAATAAAGACCACCACAAACTCATCCAGGTAAGGTTTAAAGACGCGATTCATTAGATCCATAAATGCTGCCGGTGCATTAGTAACTCCAAAGGGCATGACTAGAAATTCGTAATGGCCGTACCGGGTTCGAAAAGCTGTCTTCTCCACATCATCAGCTTTGACCTTCAATTGATGGTATCCAGACCGTAGATCAATTTTTGAGAAAACTTGTGCCCCTTGTAGTTGGTCAAATAAATCGTCAATCCGTGGTAAGGGGTACTTGTTTTTTATTGTTACCTTATTAAGTTCCCTATAGTCAATACATAGCCGAAGTGTTCCGTCCTTTTTTTTCACAAATAAAATTGGCGCACCCCAAGGAGATACACTCGGTCGGATGAATCCCTTATCAAGAAAATCTTGTAATTGAATCTTTAACTCTTTCATTTCAGTTGGGGACATCCTATACGACGTCTTAGAGATGGGTTGGGTTCCTGGCGCTACTTCAATTATAAACTCAATTTCGCGGTCTATCAACTGCCCTGGCAATTCTTCAGGAAAAACATCCAGAAATTCACGGACCACTGGAATCACATCAATACCCCCATTCATCACTTGTTCCTCCAAAACACTACATAAATACCCCTAACATCCTTTCTGCATTAACTTACAAGCCTTCACGGCAGAAATTAGATAAGGTGGCGAAGTCACTTCCCGCCCCTGAATAATAGACTCTGGTTGCCCGGGAGGATGGAAATTGATTTGCTTAGTCAAGCAGTTTATAGTCGCACCATAATCACTCAGCCAATCCATTCCCAGAATAACATCAAAAGAGGTCATGTCGAGAGGTAATAGGCTAGCATACACCCGAATATCCCCAAGTTGAAGTTCACAAGCTACATATACCGAAGCACAGATCATAGAGTCTCCCAAAGGGGAAGACACACACAACATATAAGACAAGTTTTCTTCAGTTTTATCTAACTTAGGACCGAATAGTTTCGACACAAAAGAGTGGGTGGAGCCAGAATCAAACAATACATGCGCAGAATGACCATAAACAATAAATGTACCTGACACCACCGTCGCCGCATTTTGTACATCACCTGGAACCAATGTGAACACCCTACCTTGCCTTGCAATATCCTTATTATTAGTAGGTTTAGCAGTTGCCTTCACGTTGGGGGTTGGTGTAGACCCCGCGGAACTTGTAGCAGTCCTATTGCCCTTTTGTTGAGTCTATTGCGGGCAATCCCTTACCAGATGACCCGTTTTGCCACATTTAAAACAAGCTCCAGTCTTCCAGTGGCAAGTCCCTCGATGTTGCCTTCCACAATCTGGACACACCGGAGTGGAGTTGTGGGTAGGGGTGGTGATGCTGAAGTTCCCTGAATTCTGCTTCTTATTTGGTAGGGTAACTGATCCTCTTGACCATTAATTATTCTGCCTCTTCCCTTTCCACTCGGAAATTCGATTCTGAGCAGCAAGATTCCCTTTTGCTATAACGGCCCTTTCTAGCACATCGACATAAGTAGGTAGCTTTAACATATTGACCCGATCTAGGATAGCACCCCGTAAGCCCCCTTTAAATTTTCGTGCGTTCTTATAATCTGTATCCACCATATGAGGCGCAAACCGAGCTAGTTCTACAAATTGGGCTTCATATTCAGCAACAGTCTTGTTCCCTTGTCTGAGAGTTTCAAATTCAGTCACCTTCTTATCTTGCATGCTTTGGGGAAAATACTTGTCGTAGAACAATTCTAGAAATCTATCCCATGTTAATCCTGGGTGTATGGTCCTTGTGAGCATCCACCATCTCCGCGCCTTATCCTCAAGAGTGAAAGCAGCCAATTGCACTTTTTGAGCTTCCATACAAGAGAAAACTTCGAATAGTTTCTCGATTCCCAACACCCATGCTTCAGCTTTCATTGGTTCTATGCCTCCTTTGAAGACTGGCGGTTTCATCTTTTTAAACTCCTTAGTAAGGGTAATGGTTCGGTCTTCAACATGAAAATCTGGTACTGCCAGTGGAGGTACTGGTAGTGGTGGCGGTTGTTCTAGTGGCTGTTGCTGCTGTTGTAGTTGTTGCTGTTGTTGTCGTAGGGTCTCCGCCATTTCCATAATCATTCTCTCTATCCTATCCAACCGTGCAGATGTAGCATCTTCCGCATATTCTGTCCTTGTTCTCATCATTTCCTACACAACAATCAATTATATACAAGAAACATAATTCAAAGTTGTTAGCATTATCAGAGTACACTTAACGTTGCCATCGCTCTTTCATATACTTTCAGGATGTCATGCAAGATGCCTAAAGCTTTTCTAGACACCCTAAGCTCAATAGATCTGTGTGTGAGATAACAACTTGTGCTCTGATACCACTTGTCACGCCCCTAACTCGCCCCTAAAAGTTTGGGCATGACCTACACAGAAGTAGACACTTAATCTGATATATATATATATATATAATTTAGGGGCCTGTACGGAAGCCTTGACATCATAGAACAATATAAGTATGACTTCCATTGAGCTACTATTACCATGCCAGGATCACAGACGTAGTATAAAACGAATAGACATAAAGAGCTACATATGTGAGAGTTAATTATAAACATATACATATGCAGAACCTGCCCCATGGTTGGGCGTATAACAAAACATTATGTACATCTCAATCTAAGCCAATAACTAAGGTGCAAGTCATAACTTAACAAAATACCACCAAAAATGTAAGGCTTTGACCCAGTGCCTAGCCACGCTTAGGCTGACAAAAAGGTGATGATGCCGAGCTTAGGACCGATCTCCTGGTTGGTTACCTACAAAAATAGACATTACATAGAGTGAGCTAGGCTCAATGAACAATAGTACTTAAATGCATCAGTTACTTAATTAAAAATGTAACACACATAAAAATATAGCAATACAGAAATCATGTAGTAGTCTGATTCCATTCGGGCAAACAGAACAATGTTGTCGGTTCACAACTTCATAGTTTGGCACTTGACCTGAAGAGTTCACACATTCACAAATTAGCCCTTGGCTTTTTAGTTTCAAAACTTAGATGCACAACTTCACAAATTGGCCCCCGGCCTCTGAGATTCATAGTTTCCCAAGTTACAAATGTTTCTCACATGGCATACATAACTTCACAACCTCTTTTGATGTTTCCATAATTTCACAATGTTTCTCACATGGCATACATAACTTCACAACCTCTTTTGATGTTTCCATAATTTCACAATGTTTCTCACATGGCATACATAACTTCACAACCTCTTTTGATGTTTCCATAATTTCACAATGTTTCTCACATAGCATACATAGCATACATGTCAACATAATTCTTACGACGAAAATCATAACGTCAATAACGATAATTATGAACGGTTAAAGGTGCATCGAAGTACTATTACTCACAGCGTTGTGATGACGTGCTAGTCCCTCCCGGAGTATGTCCTGTACACATTTAAAGTTCACAAATTAGCTTTCTCCTTCCTTGTTAAAATAATTCTTGAGTCATTACGCTTCAAATGAGTTTACAACCATCGAAAGATCATAAAAAATATTGTAAAAATAACAGAGGGTCAAGCACACAAAACAGAGCAGGTATTCTTTCCGACCTGGGCCGCACGTGCGGCAGCCCCCTCCGCACGAGCGGACATGGACCGCACGTGCGGCCCCCCTCCTCCGCACGAGCGGCCGTAGACAGTATGTAAACCCAGATTTTTCCCTCTTCTCCGCACGTGCGGCCAAGCCCCTGTTTGGCAGTCCAAAATTTATACAAAAAGCCAAGTTTTGGTAAGCAACAACAAGGTTCAAAGTAGGTCCTTTGATTACTAAACTATGGTTCAAATTCATGTATTTAGAAGGCATAAATACACAACAATCTAGATCTTAACTTCACAACTCAATTTGATTCATCAAAACTTTAAACTCATAACTACTTTAAACTTTAAACTCACATATGTAGATATATATCCATATAGCCATATATTTCTATACTTGGATTCAAACATGATAAATCAAGGAACAAAATAATCAAATGATAGATTGATCATATCAATTTTTCATCATAAACACACAAAATTTCCCTTACAACCCTTACAACTCAAAGACACACAACATCAAGGAATTCCTACTCCAAATAGAGGAAGAGGGTTGAGTTAAGGGAATTACACTTACCTTAAGTTTCAATTTCTCTAACCCTCTAATTTTATCCCAAATCACTTCCTTGTTGAGCTTTCCCCTTTTCTCCTTCTTTCCTTAATCTCCTAGCCTCTCTAGGAGATATTTACGAAATGGGTTTTTCCCAAATCAAGTGGTTATAGGCAAGAATGCATTGATAGACATAATAGGACAAAAATCATTCGTTTAATCATTCCGAAATTGAAATTTCGTAAACATGCTTAATATTACCTAAAAATTACGCTGATCGTCATTATAAAATCAATTTCAGATAATTAAACCTCTAGGGCTTCAAGTTTCTAATTTAACATTATAATTGTAACAGATGCTTTTCCTTATTAAACAGATACAGGTTCGATTCATAAGACATATATATACTTAAACTTAATTTCTCATGCGGTTTCACATTAAACATTCGAAAGTACATAATAAAGACTAAAATGCAGCAGAATCACATACGAGGGTCGGGTTATTACACTTCTCCTCTATTTATACTTCCCAAAGGTAACCGTCGAAATGGGCTTCCAACCGTCGAAATGCACTTCCACGATCTCTGGTCATGGCTTCGCACAATCAGCTTCCACTACGTCATTCCTTCAGTTAGGCTTCCCTCTTGCATTTGAATTCGAACTTTTGAGTAACTGTTGGGCCATATCACCCCGCGCCTTCTCACTGCTTCCATGTAACGTAGACCCATCATTACCAATTTGAACTATCACGTGTCTATTGCTGATGGGAGACTTGCATTAATTCTCCAAAACACCCTTCATAAGCCACGTGTTAAGCTGCGACTGGCCTGTACAAAATACATAGCCAACAAAAACTCTCCTAAAACTCCACAAGAATATAAAGAAAAGGGAAAATCTTCACTCAGTCAAGAAAACAAAGATGCTAGCACCATGCCTTTCAAAGAAGGAATGGAACACTTTTTTCGCTCAAAAGATGTATAATTTCTGTCTCTCCAAACACATAATGCAAAGAGCACAGTCAAAGTTTTCCTACAACCATGCTTTGGACATCCATTGCCAACAAAGCAAAAAATGTCTTCACCAATCTAGGCTGTACTGTACTTTTTTTTTTTTTTGGAAGTATAGTACAGTCTAGATTGGTGAAGTTCACCAATCTACCAATCTAGCCTAGTACTATACTGAACATAGAGAACAACAATATTGAGACCTGTGACGCCACTAAACATGTAACAAAAGATAATTCACCGACATCCAACACCAGTCTATCAAAAATTTATACAATAAAGTTATCATCAATAGCAAAAAGAACGTCCTTAATAGTTATCCAAGCAAAGACGCCACCCCTTTCCACAGAAAATTGCAATCTCTTTGCCCAATGAGATGCAGATAGAAAGATGCCACCATGGATCTAATGTTCGAAGCTCCACTCCAAACCAAATAATCATCAACCCCAATCCAGATAAACCAACCTGAGAGCAAGCGAGCCAACCAACTCCACCACTAAGCCAATATCCTACTCTTGTAGTGATCTCCTAAGCAATGAAGTCCAGACCACACCTCTTTGGCCTAAAGTCCAACAATCCACAACAATACTCGAGATTTCTTGAAAAGCTTCCCTCAAAGATCTATGCCCAAACCAAATGTCTTGCCAAACCTTACCCAAGGCCCATTACCCACCTTTAGAGAGGTGAATTTATAGAAGTCATCAAAACCAATCATGATTTCCTTCCAAACCTACAGCTTATAGGGCCATCTGACAGACACCTTGGACCACTCCTCCCAATCAAACCCATATCTTCCCACCACCACCCCTCCTTCACAAACTCTTCTTCTCAAAAAGGAACGTTCATAACCACTCCCCTAACAAGGTTTTGTTAACCAGACACATTTCGTTTGTGTCTAACCCACCCCTTTCCTAATGCATATGCACCACCTTCTAATCTGTAAGATGATATACCTAAACCCATCACCCAACCCAATCCAAAGGAAATCTCTCATCAATTTTTCCAATCTATGAATCACCGACATGGCGATAGTAATCCATGATACAAATAAGTAGTAGGCTCAACAACATGCTCTTAATAAGAATCACCCTACCAGCCTTAAGTATTGCCTCTTCCACATGGCCAATGTCCTCTGGAATCTCTTAACCACCAGATCTCAAACCATTCTAGCTTTGAAAGAAGCTCCAAGCAAAAAACCCATATAAGACGAGGGTAAAGCCCCAACTCGGCACCCCAAATTCATAGCTTATGACTTTGCACTGTAAAAATAGCCCATTAGGACAAGCTCACCCTAGGCCAAGTTAACCCACAATCTTGATGTAGTGTTTGGTTCATTAAGCTGACATATCACTACAGGAAAAAAGGATTATGGTGGCGTTTTTTTAACGACATTTTTTTAAACGTCATTGTTATTAACATTTAACGGCGTTTTATAAACACCACATATTATTGTAACCAAAACGGCACCGTTTTATAATAGGAAACGCCTCCGAATGCGGTATACTGCACGCGCCTTTTCAATCCTTATTTTGTATCTGGACCTCTCTCAACCCATGCGTATACATCATTTTGAATCTGAGCCCCCCCTCTCTCTCTCTCTCTCAACCCTCTCTGAGCTCCATCGAAGATTCAGATATTCAAAGCTCCATCGAAGCAATTTCGGAGCTCCATCGAAGCTCCAGATCGAACCAATTTCGAAGCTCCGTCGAAGATTCAGAGATTTCCATCGAAGATTCAGATATTCGAAGCTCCATCGAAGCAGTTTCGAAGCTCCATCGAAGCTCCAGATCGAACCAAATTGTTCTCATATTGCTCAGTTGTTTACGTATTTTTTTAATTGATGAAGTTGTCATGCACTTCTCTCTGCTTTCAGGATAATTGGCAACCCATTAATTTGTGGGCCTAATTCAGATAACAACTGTTCTGTGGTCTATCCCGAGCCTGTTTCCTTCCCGCCAGATGGTGTCAAAGGTGTCCATCACATAGTAGTATTTAATTTTCTTTTTAAGTTACTTCACTGCTTTTCCATAACTGTTCCATGACATGTTTAATTGATGGAATCTTTACTTTCCCAGATGGGTCAGAATCAGGGACAAAGAGCCACCGTGTGGCTGTCACTTTTGGCGTGAGCTTTGGTGCTGCCTTTTTAATTATAGTAATCATTGGATCATTTGTTTGGTGGAGATATAGACACAACCGGCAAATTTTCTTTGATGTTAATGGTTAGGTCTTATGTACTTCTATCTTCATTTTATTTCCCAGTTTCTTCATTGACAAGTATCAATTCTTATGGCATTATGATGATTGATTAGACGCATTTGTGCTACAACTTAGTTGCATTTGGTTGGCCATTTGTTAAATGGGGGAGTGGTGAGAGAGGAGAGGGTAATGTTATTTTGTTGCTTGTATATAAGGTAGTAATTTTTTGATTGAGAATTGTGAATTCAATTTTTGGATATGTTATTTTGTGGGAAAATTAATGCTATATTAAATTGAATGGGAAAGTGAATTAATGCTATATTTGTTATTTGAGTGGGAGTTATTATTTTATATTAATGTTATTTAGTTTTATTATTGGTGTTCTTTTAGTTCAATCACATAAAATTAGCACAATTTCAAAATCAAAGAAAAAAGAAAGAAAAAGAAAGATAAGACGGCGTTTTTAAAATGACACTATAACGGTTGGAATTTTTAAAATTAAAAAAACTTATGAAGGCATTTTAAAAACGTCGCTAAAATCATAGTGACGTCATAGTATTGTTAAGGCAGGACATTTAGCGGCGTTTTTAAAAACGCCGCCTATACTAATACAGCGACGTTTTCCAAACGCCATAAAGTTATAGCGACGGCCGCGTCATCGGCGTTTGGTACTAAACGTCACAAAAAGAATTAGCGACGTTTTTGGTACCTATAGCGGCGTTTAAAGCCGCTAAAAGCCTAATTTCCAGCAGTGTATGTCACTACTAGTGAATTAGAGTAGATCATTCATTATACAGTTTGTTATGTAGATCGTCCATTATACTGTATGGCAATCATGTTAGACTGGTGGGTCATCCCACGAAACCATTTGTGAACCCCTACTGGATGCCATTTGAAGAGTTTTTTTCTTTTTTTGTAAGTTACCTTAATTGAATGTATAATACTGAGAGTTAGCCTCCTCATATCAAAGACTATACACTTTTGGCTTGAAGCGGTTGTCCAAAACCTTATCACAATCGACATGCAAATGAAATCCCCCCCAGATCATCTAGTCAAATCCTAAAAAGTGGGATGCAAACCAGAGTGGAGAATATAGTTACTGAAGCAAACAAAGGCGCAAGTTTAAGCTTTTATTTTTTGACTATCATTCAGGAATTTCTAGAAACATCCATGGCAAAACTTGATGTATTAGTTCTTCTTTGTTCAGGAACTTTCTCATTTATTCATGAAACTATAAGACTGGAAAAGAGAACTAAAATACAAAAGGACACAACTACCTGAGTATTCAAATAATGACAAGATCTGTTCATTCAATAGGTCAAGCTATAAAATGACAAATGACAGAAAATAAATTGCATAAGCTTCAAGAAAAAGAGAATTGTCTTTATATTACTAATATTATCAAGTGACACTGTCATGTAAAATTTGTGAAGGCATCCCAATATAAGAATCAATCTCTCTCCTACCCGCAAGTGCAACAAATTTATCCCAAAAAACCAACAGAGGACATTTGTCAATCAAATTTGACCCATCATAACCCTCTTTAAGGAATACAGTACTCTTTGCACCTTTATTAGTAATGTAAAAAATACCATGATGCCTTATCATGCAAAGCAACAATCTAGCTGGCAACCGATAGTCCGAATGAAATGCTTCTAGTTGATCAGATGTCATCCTCTTCTCCATAGTTAAACTAAGGAGTTCATGAAGCACTGCCACCATTCGCTTTCGAGCTTTTGGATCAGCAGATTCGAACCTCCTCGCATTCAAGTATGGAGAAGGGAATTCCATTTTCTGCCACCTCTGAACTTCTTCAAGGTAACTCTTGTTTGGTCTAAAACCAACAGGAAAACTCAAGTGAAAAGCAAAAGGACCCAGGATGTTACCATCTTTTGAGATTCTAACCTTTCCTGAACGTCCAACAGCGGCCAGAATCCTTTCCCGCACCAATCTTTCCTCCCGAGCTGTTACTGCAAGGCCCGAATCCCAATTTTCCAACTGAAGATGTGCTCTGCCATTAACATCTTTCACAGAAAAGTATTCTGGGTACTTGGGAATCAAAGACTTCTTGAAGTCACAACGCAAACCCATTGCAGATTCAATGAATTCGACAGTTTCCAGTGGGAGCCGACAATCAATCGACAACATTAACAACTTCCTTAGGTTCCTAACTACAATGGGTTCCATTTGCTCTCTGGTGTAAATTTCTTCAGCCGCAATCTTTTTGGCTTTTTCTGTAAGCATAACCATGGGAGGTGCTCTGCTACCACCACTAACATGAAAGATAGTAGGGTACTTCTCAATGACAGCCATGAAATTCCATTTTTGAACAAACCCAACTTCTTTTTCAAGGTCTCTGCGGAGGAGAGATTGGCTTTTCTAGGCTTAGACAATAGACTTGAGCTGCAGAATTATTGACGGTTTCTTTTGAAGGTCCATGGCTCCGTCAAGTTCATGGACTCTGTAGTAGATTTTCTTCCTGGGTCTTTTTCCTCCACAGGTTTTGTGCATTATTAGGACCTTCATATAACCTGATTTCCCAAATGAGCTCACACCAAAACCCTCACAGTTTACTCTTCTATCAATAAAAGATGATCCAAGACATTGGTATGGGCGCAAGAACATGAAATTTCTATGCATTTTGGTAATGGCAATGAGGGACGAAATGTCTATGAGACCAACTATCAAACAAGTAGTGTGCAAGAGTTTGTGTTGAAGAAGATGGCAAAAGAAGTCTGTTTGGTTGGGGCTTTATAACTTGTTTGATTGCGATTTCAATTGCTTTTGAATCTGGGTTCTTCTTCCACTCTACAGCTAAGATACAGAAACCCCCAATTTCAACAAGGATTCCAAGAAGAAGCAAGATGATGGAGACAACAACACAATCAGAGGATCAATCGATCCACTCTTCTTCCGATGAAAACAGCGTCCCAACACCAAATCCAGACGTAGTAGAAGAAGCAGCAGCAGCTAACAAGGAGGTATCATCATCGTCCCTTGACAAACCACTTAAAGCATTGACATATGTATTTCGTGCAAGAGAGCAACTTTATAAGAAGCGTATCACCACGTATTGATCTTCCTGATGGAGCTGTTTAATGGAATGGTGTGTGTTAATCCAGATCATGTGACTGAGAGGTTCGTGGTAAGTAGGGTATGGCGAATACTGTTCATTGACATGTCACTCGATATGAAGAGAGAATGGGTTCTTAATTTCGTAGGGTTTGGCTTTGGGTTTGCAATTTTTTGAATGCGGTGTGCCTCAATTTTTGGCCCCGTTTGTAACCCTGGTTTTTAATCCAAAAAATCATTATAAATCTTCTAATATTACTTTTTTTTTAAAATATATTTTTTCATAAAAATTTAAAATATAGTGAACTTTCAATCATTTTTTATTGTAATGTGTTTGGAGATGATTAAGTCATGATATTGGCCTATTTTGAAAAGTAATTAAAGCTTTGTTTTATATATATTAAAAATATATATATATATATATATATATATATATTATAATAAAAAACAAACAAAACAAAAGAGGGGCCAATGACAAACAAAAACAAAATGAAAATGATTCAATATAACTGTGTAGTTTCTGAAAGATTAGCTGAGTTCATCATGCTGATTGCGATTCTTTTTCAAAACAGCTTTGAAGCAAAGTTTAAAAGTCAACTCATTAAAGTTCATCCATAGCCTCAACAACAAACATACGGCGGGCAAACAATTGCAGCAACGAAGGCGGGCAAACAATTGCAGCAACAAAGAACGACGGCGGAGGCAGAAGCGAAAGGCGGTACTGCTGTGTTTTTGCACGAAGAGAGGTGCAAGTGATGAGGTGGCATAAATGTAAATGTTTGGAAATGATAAGGATATTTAAGTAATTTTGTATATCCCTCAGAGTTTCTCACAATCTGAAGCAGCTGTTGGACAACTTTTGAAAATCAGTTTTTTTTTGGAAAAAAGCTGAAACAGATTCAAGCTTATTGATATTTATATCAAACACTCAAACATAGCTTTTTTAAGCTAGAATCTATAATTTGATTGAAATAATCTGTAACAAACAGGGCATAGGATTATTTGACCAGCAGGTATCAGACAGATAACATGCCTCTTCTTCACAAGAAGAAATTATTCCTTCAATACAAAATGGCATACAAAATATGCCTTCACTCGTATCTGTCACTGACATACAAAATGGCATGAACCATCATCATCCACCAAATTATTATCAGCTCATCACCTGAAAACAAGTATAGATATACTGAGATAGAAATTGTTCAGGGAAACAAAGCACATAAATAAACATAACCTTGTCCATGTAAGACAGCATCTAAAACGTAAACATAACAATAAGACCCGGGGCATTAAACTCCAGGGAATTAAATGCTACTCCACAGTCGAATATTCGAAAAATGAAAAAGTAAAAAACAAAAAAACAACCAACAAAAAACATTACTTTCTTCATCACCTCTCTCATGAATTTTGAACCTTGTCGCTTGGTATTGAATCATTTGACAACTTACAGCTTGTCTTCAAACTCAGAGAGTGGTGTCATCTGCTCCTTCAAACCCTTTCTTTTGCGGATGTCTGCAACAAGGGCTGATGCCTGTGATCCAGATTCCAATGGATCGGATGACATCATATCCCAATGATCAAAAACACATTGTGGGAAGGCCTGCCCTGAAGTTGCTGCCCTCAGAGTGCTTGAAAATCCAAAAGACTCGATAACTGGAAGGTATGCCTTGATATTGTAGAGTGGCGTACCCGGCCTCTGGATTTCCTCGAACACGTGGCCACGTTTCTGATTCAGCACACTGTAGATTCCACCAAGGGCTTGCTCTGGTGCCTGGATCTCCACCATGTAGACAGGCTCCAGAAGGCGTGGCTTAGCAGTTATTTGGGAAGCATAAATAACCCTCCTAGCAGTGGGAATGACCTGGCCACCACCCCTGTGAATAGCATCAGCATGCAAAACTACATCACAAACTTCAAAGCAAATACCCCTCATGTTTTCTTCAGCCAATGCACCTTCCTTTGATGCCCATTGGAACCCAGCAACTACAGAATCCTTGATTTCATTGAGGTATTGAACTCCCTTGCACATATCAACAACCATGTTGGGGCCAGTGGTTTCAGGGCCAAAGCACCAGATTTTCTTTGCAAGATCCTTGTCCCAACCGAACTCCTCAGACAAGATTTTAGCTCGGATCTTCGGGTCATCCCTTGGACCAATACGTCCATCATCAATGGCCTCGGCAAGCCCCTCCTCCAGGGGTCTAGCTTCCATATATAGACGGTTATGCTTGTTTGGTGATTTGCTCATCACAGTTCGGCAAGACTTCTCAAGAACTGTCTCACGGAAGGACACAACAGGATCTGACTTAATAATTTCAGCCCCACCCATGAAATCGTCCTGCAAATCCTTCAAACAGATCTCAAGGTGCAACTCTCCAGCACCAGCAATGATGTGCTCCCCAGACTCCTCAATGGTACAGACAACCATAGGATCAGATTTAGCGAGACGTTTCAGACCTTCAACAAGCTTGGGAAGGTCAGAGGCAACCTTGCACTGCACAGCCACACGAACAACAGGTGAGACTGAGAACTTCATTGCTCGGATTGGGTGGGCATCGGTTTCCTTCTCATTTGTCAAGGTCGCATTCTTGGTGATATATTGATCCAAGCCAACCAAAGCAACCGTATTCCCACATGGAACATCCTCTACAGTTTCCTGCTTCTTTCCCATCCAAATGACAGTTCTCTGTACACTTTTAACATACAAGTCCTTTTTCTCTCCAGGGACGTAGTTGGGACCCATGATTCTAACCTTCAACCCAGTTGAGACTTTCCCGGCAAACACACGACCAAAGGCAAAGAACCTTCCCTTGTCAGATGCGGGAATCATCTTGGACACATAGAGCATAAGAGGCCCCTCAGGATCACAGTTCCTAATAGCATTAGCATATTGATCATCAAGGGGTCCCTCGTACAAGTTCTCAACACGATACTTCTGAGCCGTAGCAGGAGATGGAAGATGAAATATCATCATTTCCAGGAGGGCACTGCTTGCTGGAAGCCAGGTCTGCATGACGCGCTTCATCAATGCCTTCCCCATCAAGTCCTTCTCATCGGACTTCATGGTGACACCAAGCTTCTGCAACATGGGCCACAGCTTGTCTTTCTGATCATTCATGCAAGTGGCGATGATCTGCTTAATGGGTTCGTAGCAGAACTGAACAAACCCACGCTTGCAAGTAGCAGAGCCAGTATTCTTGGTGGTCCACTTTTTGGTGGCAGGGTCAAAAAAGTTTTCACCCCAGAGACGTTCCATCATCTTAGCCTCATCTACACCAAATTTGGAAGCATACATTTTGGCAAAGTTGGTCAGAGTAAAAGCCCACCCGTGCAACCCAGCAGAGAAAGCAACTGTTCCTTTCTCAGGGTACACCTGAACATCACCAAGGAGGGGATCCTCGTATGTGGCCATGATGACATTTGCATTCTCAATCACTCTTTGGAATGTTTGGTAAGCCTCCTCCCCATCAACTTGAAGCTCAAGGAAGCACCTATCCATCTTGTTAACAGTCAAGACTGGTCGGATCCTTTCACCCAAAGCCTGTCGGAGGACAGTTTCTGTTTGGACACAGACACCCTCAACACAATCAACCACCACAAGTGCACCATCAGTAATGCGAAGAGCAGCTGTGACCTCAGATGAGAAATCAACGTGCCCAGGCGAATCAATGAGATTAATGAGGTACTCATTCCCTGCCCGTTCTCCCTTGTAGCTACTGAGTGACGCGGCAGTCATCTCATAGTAGAGAGAGATACCGGTAGACTTGATGGTGATGCCACGCTCAGCTTCATCCGCACGGGTATCTGTCATCCGGACATCACCAGCAACTTCTTGAGCAATGATACCAGCAGCAGCCACGAGAGAATCGGTAAGTGTGGACTTCCCTGTAATAAGAAATAAAAGTACAAGTAAGGGGTTGTTTGGGATGATTTAAATAAGTGCACTTTTTGACTTTTTATGAAATATGGGTTGGGTTTGGGTTGGGTTTGAAGTGATTTGTTAAAGAGGTGATGTGACTTAAATAAGATGATGTGATTTAAATAGGATAGTAACTTTTTGACTTTTTATCTTTTTTCAAGCAAGCCAAACTTGGCCTAAATAATTGTATCGGTAACAAAGAATATATTTATATCAGTACCAAAGAACATATATAGATTCAAAATTAATTGCAAATTAGACTACAAATAATGAATCAATATAACCTGCTGACCAAAATTTCCCCAAGAAAGGTTCCATCAGCAGTTCTTATCTCCCAACTAATTTAACTATATGAAAGTGATTGAGAAAACCGAGAACATTATCTGACTATAGTGGAGTTTGTGTGTGTGTGTGTGTGTGTGTGTGTACAACATTAACTTCTCCCTAACTAAAAGATTGTCATAGCTAATCTGTCATATGATCCCACAGAGTAACACATCCTGATGTATGAGATGACAGAAAAGCTTCCATATGTTAATAATAAAAATTATACCAAAACGAGTAGGATATATTTATACCATGATCGACATGTGCAATGACAGACATGTTACGAATGTTATGTTTCATGTCCATAATCCTGCGAAGCTCATCGGCTGTGAACTTCACCTGCACATATAGATTAAATTTCTCCAATTAGAAAACTTGCAACTTCCGACAACATTATTAAATGATATCAGAAACACTCAAAACAAACAGCTTACCATTTTGACTACTTTTAAATGCTACCACAACAGAGTTCTAAAAATGAAAGATATTCGCCAAAAACACCTGCAATCGACATGGCAAACAGTCATCAGCAACTTAACCAGTTTAGCGTAGATGGGAGTCAGCTTGAGCATAAGCAACACGAAATCTTAATAAGAATTTCACAAAACAATATGTTATGCTCTATTAACAGAAATAAGCTGCTGCTGATGGAGTAAAATAATACAAATGTAGTAATAAACATCAGGCTTTGACCTTTGATATAGGAAATGCAATACTAGAAAATATATCAATGCATCAATACATCAGTTAAAGTTGAAGAAACTGATGCAATGTAAAATCTGTAATTTTCTTCATACTCAAATTATAACATTGAAACATGAAATTTCCACAACTGACACTGCAATCAAGTAAATCACAAGTCACAAGTATAAACATTCATATTAGAAAGCCTATTCTCGATTTAACATAGCACAAATAGAATGATATTCCAGCTGGTGCAACAACAATATCACATCATTAATTCCTTACAACCAATTACACGACCATTTCCTTCACTACTGGTTTGCAGAAATAGTTATTGCATCAAACCAAAACACATAAGTTTTCGTTGTGTAACAAAATTCACATAATCTACCTCACAAAAAGACTCCAAAACATAATAATCATAATAAATTCTCACTTTCATCTGAAAAAATACACTTCACACAAGATGGAAAAAAATAAATCATCCTAAAACTAATTCGTTAAAAGATTGCATCACGGCTAATAGTAATTTCAAAAGTACAATAGTTTTAATTCAATGAAAACCATCATTACATCTCACAGACTAAATTGACAGATGACATAACATAGTATCAAGTTTCAGCACCAAACAAATAAATTTTTTAAGTGCACCTAACGAATATATAATCAAATTTAAACAATCAACCGATAAGATTCTGCATGAAAGCTCAGCATCGTTATTGACGTGAACGTAAGATCTCATACTTCAAACAACACATCATGATTAAAAAAGCTAACTACTCAGATCAGAAAGAAACCAGACAATTCAAATGAACTGTTACATGTAAAAACTCGTAAGAAAGTTATCGGCAGTTCATAGAGAAACTCATCTCATCTAGATCTACACAGAAAACAGGTGAAAAACCTCACGAAGCAAACAAAAACATGAAAACAGAGAATCGATCGGTCAAAACAAATCAAATGCAAAAGATACACAATTCAGAGAATTCGAATAGAAAATAACTTAGATGAATCAAAAGTTACCAGGTAGAAATAGATACAGATAGATCGGAGCACGGATCAGGAGCAGGAACGATTAAGAGATGAATCAACAGATATACATACAGACAATATACATATGCGTAGAGAGAGAGAGAGAGAGAGTTACCGAGGAGAAAAGAAGGAGAAGGAGGCGGCGAGGATGGAGGGAGGCTCTCAGCGACCTTTCACTGAGAGAGGATTGCGATGAAGTGAGAGGCCAATATAAGGTTCCTCCAAACCCTATATACCGCTAGGGTATACTGCAGGCTCGCTCCTCTCCGGTTCGCTGCAGTGCAATTTTGTGTCCAGTTTCCCATAGCATATTCGATGGAAGTATATGCCCATCATTTTACGGCTACAAAAGGCAGACTCATTTACGAGTTATTTTTATTTAGGGATAAAGTATGTGTCATGTAATATAATACCTTTTATTAATAGTAAAATGTAGGAATATTTACCCATCCGTCTTATTAATTATATTTAATAATAATGATAGGTGACTCAAAAAATTATAACTCGAATGATTTAAAATACTTAAAACGACGTCGTTTTGATACATTCAAGTCACAAAAATTCAGAAAACCAAACATTTTCCTAAAATTTATAATTCTTAACTGATAAATTTATTATTATAAATTTATTCATAAAAACAAGAAACTATTTATCAATAGGATTTAATGGGTAATAAATATCAAAAGTAGGACCTATTGATAATTTCTCCTAAAATTTATTATATTTATATTAGATATTTAATGAATAATAAATGACATATATATTTGTGATTGATGAAACGTAGTACCCTATTAGCATATAAATTTTTTTTTTAATTATTTAGAGCATCTTCAATGACGTTTGCTATAATAACATTGCCATTGTTATAATTTGGCAATGAATAATAACAAATTGCCAAATTATAGTAATGGTGCTTTAATGTTCAGAGCATCTCTAATAGTTCACTTTTTTTTTCATCAAATTTGAGTAAAAAAATGACCGTTTTCTCAATTTGATATTAACTGCTCCAATAGTTGTCATCAAAGGCAGGGGTCAACCGGTCGGTCGACCGGTAAGGCAAAATTTTTTTTTTCTTTTTGAACTTGTTTGAACCTACCTATTTGAACTGTTTGAACCTTTTTCCGGTCGACCGGTGGGCCCACTTGCAACGTTACAACACAGTGAATTGGTGAAGGCTCACGCAGATTCTTAGTTTGGTGAAAAATTTGCTCTGTTCTCAGTTTGGTGAAACCATTAGAGCAAAAAAAGTGACTTTTTTCATCAAATTCAAATTTGATATTGAATCTGATGCAACGTTGGAGATGGTCTCACATGTCATTTTGATAAATTTCAACCAATTTTTCCTCTAATTCTGTAAATGTTGTTTGGATATAGATTTTTTCGTTTTTTTTTTTTGTGTTTTATTTTTTGCATTTTGTGACATTTTTCAAACTATTTAAAATAAATAAATAAATATTTATATTATACCTGGCTAGACAAATATAAAAAAAATAAATATAAATAATCCAACGGTGCTCTTTTATCATTGGTGATTGTTTATTTTTTAATAAAATTATTAACTCTATTATCAACTACATTAAAAAAAATAAATAAAATTATTAATTACATTAAAAAATTAAATTAAATATAATTTAGATGAACTCTATGGAATCATCATCCCATCTCCCAAGTCGGCTCTTCTCTCTCTCTCTCTTCTCCATTCCAGAACAGCTTCAAACCCTTCATCTTTCTCTCTCTCTCTCTTTTATATTGTGTTTAATTAAAGGATTTGGAAAATGTGTATGAAACTATGTGAAATATAGGTATATTTATTCACATTTTACCTATCTTTTCCTTTTCATTTTTCAAATCCCTTCCCCAAACATAACATTACCACCTCCATTCTTCCCTTCATACTCTCTCCCTCTATCTCTCACCTTTTTCACCACCACAACCACAAGAACCACTACCACAACCACCGCCGATCTCCAACCCTCAAATCCCAAATTTCCTTATCTAACCCTCTATTCCAACTCTCTGTTCTAAACCCCCTCTCTGTCTCCCCACATCTTCTTATTCGATTTCTCTCTCCCTCCATTCTAAATCCTCTTCTTCAACAATCCAAACCTTAATGAAAATGATCATCTCTCTTCCTCTTCGATCTCTCTCTCCCTCTTTTCTAAACCTCTTCTCTAACGATCCAAACCTTAACGAAAATGACCCAAACCCAAGACCTTAATGAAGACCATCCAAAAAAGACGAAGAAGATGAACCCGAAACCCTAACGAAGATGATCCAAACACAAAGATATGGAAGATGAAGCTGAAGAATCTTAAATTTGCAGGTATTTTTTCGTATAAAGTTGTTAAAATTCAAATTTTATTTTTGCTTTAGATTGATTGAAATTCCTGAAATTGATTGATTCATATTACTTGAAATTCCTGAAATTCATTTTTTTTTTCTTTCTTATTTTGCTTTAGATTGGTTGATTGATTCTAAAATTTTTAACTTTTGAATTTATTTATGTTTTGGAAGTTTTTGCTAGGAAAAATGATAAGAAAAAGAGGAAAATAGGGAGAAAACGATTGGCTTTGGTGACTTTGCACCTTTGGTAGTGACCAAAGCTTGTGTGACGCCCCGATTCTACACTATAGGTTGCAGTCAAAGAAGACTCACTAATGAGTCCTATGGTCAATAATCAAGTAAGATTCCAGATCGCTGGATGAGTCAAATTAGCCTCCCTTCTAAGGCCTCGTTTGGGAACAGGCTAATTTAGTAACTTTTTGGCTATTTGGCTAAAATATGAGCTAAAAAAAACTAGTATGTGTAGACACTCTATTTTTGACCGTCCTCAAGACTTGGACATCACCGCTCGAACACTCGGTGATTACTCGTGTTTGTGTTTCGTTTTGAGTTCTCAGAGGTCTCGGCTGCGCGTCTTGCCTTAGGATCTCTCAACTCGACTATTCTGTGTTTGGTTTTGCACCAAACACTTGTGTTTTTGCTTCTGAGAGTAGAAAGTAGCTTGTTAGCTACCCCTGGCACCTACCGGCCTTGGTTTGAGGCCACCAGCCATGGTTTGAGGCTACTGGCCATTGGTGAATTATACCATTGGCCGGTCGGCATTCAGTATGGCCAGTCGGCATTCAGTATGGCCGGCCGGCCATCTGTTTGGCCGGTGACCTCCTTTTCTGGCCGGTAGCACCTTTTTACTTTTTTCAGGCATGGTGCATGCCAGCTGTGGCAGCTGGAATGCACCAAACCTGTCCCGGGGCATACAGGTAGCTGTTTTGCCCTTTTTGCACCCTTTTGGTCAAAGCTTTTTGAGGAAGCTTGACCTTTTGTCAAAGCTTCCTCAAGAAGCTTGCCAGCTGTCCTAACTTCCTCAGGAAGCCTTACACCCTTAGCTTGGCTTTCCTTGTAAGCCTTGACCCTTTTGAGTAGCTTCCCTTAGAAGCTTTGGCCAATTACCTTGCCTATATAAGAGCCCCTCCTCCTCCTTTGTTTGGTTCAGCAAAAAACCAGAGGGATATACATATATACATCTGAGATATACCTTCTCTCTCTATATCTCCCTCTCTCTCATCATTTGTGTGTGTTTTGTGGCCTAAAAGTGTGTTTTGACCTTAGTTTTGCACACAAACACACACTACTACACCATACTTCGAATTTGAGAGGCTTTAAGGGTTTGTTCTTGAGGTTTTGGACTAGTTTTGATCAAAAGAAGAAGGCTGCACTTGCTGTTCATCAAGGGTTCTTCAAGGGTAACTCTTTTACTTTAGATTCCCCAATCTTGCACTAGACTTTTGCCTATCGTGCTCATTGTTTTAGGCTTTGTGTATAACTGAAAAAAGTCTTATATTTGCATGCTTAAGATACTTCATTAAGGTCATTTGGTTGTTTGGGGCCGACCTCCCCTTCTTAGGCCTCTTTTTGTGCTCTTTTGTTAGGCTTTGGTTACTCTTATGTATTGGCTTTCTCACCACTGAAATCCAGTGGATTTTCAGTGGTGAAGAAGAGGTTTTGAAGTTTTTCTTAGGGGAGGGACACCCTTCTCCCTTGGTCTCTCTTTTGTTTGCATATTTGGCTCAATATGGTAGCATGCATGCCTAGTCTTGTTTGGCTTTATTTCAGAGCTTATTTGGTGCTGATTTAGCATGTATTGTCTCTGCCTCATGTTGGTTTTTTGGCCTTTTGCATGTATAATACACTTGCTTTGAAATCCCATCATTTGGCTTAAAGTGTGTCATGTTGTAGCATGTCATTTGAGCATGTTTTTGGCTTGGTCCTAAAAAGGTTTTAGCATTATTTTTCCATGCTTAAAGTCTGTTGGTTACTGATTTGGTCATGCTTGACATGTTTGATGTGGTTGCTATGCATTTTGGCTTGTGAGCCCAAAGTGTGTGAGTCATAAACATGCCCTAGTTGGCCTATTTCAATGAGTTGGAGTCATTTGCCATGTCATTTCAGTCCCCAAACCATGCTTATATGCCTGCATTCATCACCTCTTTCATGTTTTGAAGATGCGTCCTTTTATGCCTTGAAATGAGCATTGTGCATGCCTAAGTGTTTAAGCCTTTGGGGCTGCCATATCAGAGGGTTTTAGGACTTATTTCAATGCATCTGAACTCTGTTTTTGGTTGTATAGCTCATGCCATGTTGGCTTGGGGTAGTGGTAGTAGAATACTCTTTGGTTATGCCTTAATCTTGGGCCTATTGGTGTGTATGCTTACATGAGTATTTGTTCATCATTTTAGGCATCTTTTGTCATTGTTTTGGGAGTGGGTTGAGGTCTGCCCTTTGTGTCTTAGGTCCACCATTGCATGATCATGTTGCATTGGTTTCATGTTTGCATTGTATCATACTTGCATGCTTGCATATTATTAGCTAGTTGCATTTCATGTCTTAGCTTACATGTTTGATTGCATTTCATTGCATCTTACATGCCTAGCATTGTACATTTGCATGTTTAGCTTGCATCACATTTGGCATGTTTGCATCTTAGCCTCATGTTGCATCTTTGAGCCAAGTTTGTATACATACATTGCATTGTTTGGTTTGGGGTGTCAAACCAAACTTGAGGGGTGAGGAGTGTTCGTACTCCAAGTGACGAAACACATCTCAACCCTCGGTAGCCAATGCCCTTGACTTCAATATGATAGGGTGTTGGCACTCATCTCTTTTGTTGCATTCATTTACATTGATTGGCAAACTTGGCCTCTTAGGCCATCACGCATCGAAATGCGCAATTGATGACCCGAGGGTCGAGGGCCACACTCTCTTGAGTCCATAACATGATTGGGAGAGTGGCCATGCTCACATTTGCTTGAAAATTCCATGCCATACACTGCTTGCCCTCTGCTGCTGTCAACTGCAGGATTCTGCAGGAAGCAATGGCCGGCCGGCCACCTACAGTGCCGACTGACCATCGGTGGCTTGCCGGTGGTACAACATTTAGCCGATAAGCCCATCTCCATGGCCGGTGGTACTTTGAATTTATCGGTGACATTCCAGGGTGATCAGGAATCAGTTCAGAGGTGCCCCAAGAATTTTCACACTCTTCAGAGGATCAGGGCAGTGTAAATAGAGGCAACAGTGCTATGGCAACGAGTTTCCGGGCGAGACGAGTCAAGCATGCATCATTCACGCATCCCGAAGCGGGGCTGTGGCCACCTTCTTTCTGCATTTAATTCGTTAATTAATTAGAAATTCTGTAATAATTAATTTAGTATTATTTATTCGGACTGTAATATTTATTCGGACCCTCCAAGTGAGGGCAATTGTGTAATAAGTGTGCGTGAGTGTGTGTATGTCTCCCAACCCCACGTCTTTCTTCCCTTTTATTTACTAGCTTTCGATGGTTAGTCTAGGGCATGTTTCAATCAGCATACAGTATGATAGCATGCGTGCATCCATACATTTGTCTTACATGCACCGGGCTCGGCGCATCATACTAACTGCATTTGTATTTCAATTCCAAAGTTGAATACATGTTAGTTGTAGCATCATCACATGCCATCTTAGAATAGCCGAGCCTATTGTAGTTGCATCTTGTATGTGTTGCATTAGCCATCTTAACATGAGCTAGGATCATGCATTGATTACTAACTAGCTTTTGTTTTGGCTCGGAGTACTAGGTAAGCATTTATGCTTTAGCATACCGCATGCGTGTGAGTGTTGCCATAATAGCATGATTACCATGAGGCTAGCTGCTTGTGTGATATAACTGCTTGAGTGCCTGTGGGTGGAGGCCGAATTACCTAAATTGGAATAATGCATTAAAACTGTGAGTTTTAAGTCCACTAGATAGTGGCAAAAATCATCTTTTCTAAAGCCTACTTGAGGGTGGCGAAATCTACATTTTTAGCCTACTTGCGAGTAGCAAACTATTTTCAAAACAAGCATGAAATATTTTGTTCCAATTTAGGCGATTTGGTCTATACTTGTTTGTTGTGCGCATAACGTAGTAATCCTAGGCTAATAACCGGAATAAGAACACATAACGTTTTCAAAATAGGATATCATGGTTAGTAGAGGCCGATCTTCGGATCAGGCGAGAGGGGGTGCTCATAGCTGACCTTCCCCAATCGTACCCAAGTTCCCGAGCCGAGGTAACTTTGGTGATGACGGGCACGTGGCCTTTGGCACCGAGTCAGGGTTTCCTAAATTCCCCCATAAAAAAATATTTAGGTGGCAACTCTGTATCTGGCAAAGCAGTCCATGTTTGGCACTTTTTTTCTTTCAAAATCTATTTTTCTCAAAATAATTTGCCGGATTTGGACTCTTTGGTTCAGATTAAGAACCGTGACAATTCGAGAATCCTGAACTGTAGTGAACCCAAAACGAACAGAACGGGACTCGTCCTCCCGGGGCGTTCGGGGACGTCTATAGTATGTTTGGGATGACTTTTTAGCTTTTTACGAAAAGATGTGCAAAAAGTTGAGAGAAAAGAGAATCTTTGGCTTTTTGGTATGGGTTGTTGGCTTTTTGGCTAGTTTAGTAACTTTTTGACTTTTTGGCTAAAAATGAGGATTCCCAAACGAGGCCTAAGTCCACCTTTCTTAGGCAACGCACTACCCTTTTGACAGATCTTAAAAGGTATTGACACAAGGTCTCATAAGCAACAGTAAGGTTCAAACATAGAATATAAATACATAACAATCACAATATGTATATAATTCAAAAGATGGTTCCAGTACATTACATCCTAAAAAAAGCTTAAATCTTCAAATAAGTCTTTATAAAACATCCAAAAAGAAACTTCTAATTTTTCTAGGATAGCCAAAAGTCTTCAAAAGATTCGGGCTCGTCGTCTCCAGCTATGAGTTCCACTTCGTCACCTGGCATGATACGCCGTGAGCTTTGAATGCCCAGTAAACACACACACACCCCGTTTCTTTTTCCCAGTCTAATACACAAACACCAATATAACATCAAGTAGTAAAGCATGATACTCAAATAAATAAATAAAGGGTTAAGTTAGATGTCAGTAAACTAGAAATCCTCCAAAGAGATTTCGTCCCCCCAACCATAAGAATCGGACGCAGATTATTCGGTATGCCCCCTCTTTTGTTGCTTTGTTGCAGAACTAACCTCGGATGCCTACCAACGGTTATTTACTGCGTAGCGCCAACCGCAGGGCCTCAAAAGAGACGGTAAAATAGGGCCTTGCCCAAATCCCTCCTCACACCAAACCACCTAGGGTCTAAATACAACCGCTCCGTTCAAGGGTTCCAAAAACCACTTGCGCAAGACTTTAACTTTCAAATAAGGAACGCATCACAATAATCCAAATATCACATATTCTCATCCTTTCATTACTCAAGTGTTCAAAAACCCAATACCCTCCCTATTAGGTTTCCCATTGAATTAAATGTTTCAAAACAAGGTTAGTTCAACTTATAAGACAATAATATCCATATAAGCATGCATTCTTAAGATGAGAAAGGTAAATAACATAATCACAACACATATAACATTATGACAAGATATGATCATAAGATAATAAGCAATCTCATGATCTCAAGGGTATAAAACATCCACACATAACAAAATTTCCAGATTTGGTATCGCATAAAGATTAAAATGAAAGACCTATTTTAGATCCTTCACTGGACTTGGTCCTCCTATGGTTCGTAGGGAATTTGATCTAGTTTCTAGAACATTTTTCGGAAACGGGATTGCTTTTCCAGATTCTAAGTTATTCAGAAAATATTTCAGCGCTGTCCAGATTCTGTCCAAATCCGCCGACCATTACGAAAAATTGATTTTCTTGCAAACCGCTTAATGTTTTTCAATGAAACCAATTTTTGTTGAAAGAAAACACCTTAAGGAAGGTTTTGACATAAAATAGAGGTCCAGAACAATTTTGTACATTTTTCTAGAATTTCTGGAAATGGGCTGCAAAAACAGGTTCTAGGGCGCTTTGCCCAAAACAAGAAGATTTATGAAAAAGGGGTTCTACCAAGGGAAGGATTCATTTTTTTTGTGAAGAAAATATGCTAACTATCACATGTTTAACTCAAAAAGTTTGTTTGAAAGAGTGCCCTTGAAAAGTTGAGAGATTGGTACAAAAAGAAGATGGTTTTGTGCCAAAATGGGGAAAATACAAGAGAGATGAAATCAATACTCAACCCTTAGCATTTTTAACATGAGAAATCAATAATAAAAGATCTGAAAACATTATTTAGAGCCCTTAGAAACATGCATTGAAAAAAAAGAAAAATGAAAGAGAAGGTTGTGTTTGTGGCTTACCTACTAAGCTTGCACAAGAAAGCTCTATTCTTCCTCTTTCTCTCCTCTAAACTTCTCTCTCTTGCTCTCCTCCCTCTCTCTAACCGAATGTGTGTGTGTGGTGTGGTGTTTGTGCTTGCCAAGCTTAGGGGAGGTTGGTATTTATAGGCAATTTTGGGGGTAAAAAGTCTTAAAAGCCCATTAGTTGGAAATGGATGGAAATGTTAGGATTTGTTTGAAATTTTAGAGGAAATAGGGATGATTTGGGAGGCTTACTCAAGGATTAGGTCAATACTAGTTAGAATGGAACTAGTTTTGGAATTAGCAACCTAGGTCTAAGGTACTAGGTTTGGGTTTCCTAGAATATCTTCATTATGAATCTTGAAAATTGGCTCGTCTCTATTCCCTAGGGTGGCCGGCCTTGGGGGAGTGTGATGGGTTATTATTTTAATCACTTTAGGTACTAGTATACACACACACACACACATATATATATATATATATATTACATGATTGATGGTACTTCAAGATACAAGGTACAAGTACTAGTTTGGGGTAAGTTTTGAATTTAAATAAAGAGTGAGGGCTTGGAGTTAAATACATGTAACTTATGTAGAATTAAATTAGGTTAGGGAACTTATTTCGGCTAGGGAAATTCCTGTTTTGCTAAAAAAAATAAAATAAAATACTAACCGACAAGATCTGAAATAATTCAAATAGCCGAGGGGCTTTAAGAAAATAATTCAAACATTAAGGTCTTTAAAGTGAATACATATTTCAGGGGCCTCACAACCTATCCCCCTAAAAACAATTTCGTCCCCGAAATTCAACTACATACTGCCTTCGAAAAGCTTGGGGTAGTTTGCCTTCACCCAATCCTGGCGTTCCCAAGTACATTTCTTATTTCCCCGATGACGCCATAGCACTTTCACCAAGTGAACCGTCTTGCCTCTAAGGTTCTTCTCTCGACGATCCTGTATTGCTACCGGTCCTTCTCTAAACGTAACATTATTGTCAAGACTGATCTCTTCCCATTTGAGGACGTGTGTCGGGTCAGCGATGTATTTTCTCAACATAGATACATGGAAGACGTTGTGTATCCTTACTAACTGCGGGGGTAGAGCTAATCTATATGTTACTTCGCCCACTCTTTCCAATACCTCAAAATGTCCAATATATTGTGGCGACAGCTTCCCCTTTCTCCCAAAACATACGACTTCACGCCTGGGTTGCACCTTTAGGAACACGTGCCTGCCTACTTCAAACATCAATGGTCTTCTCCTCCTGTCTACATAATTCTTTTGACGGTCTTGGGCAGTCTTTAACCGTTGTCAGATCAATTTGACCTTCTCAGTAGTTTCTAGAACAAGTTCGGGTCCTATCAGATTTGCATCACCCATTTCCGTCCAACAAATCGACGATCTACAAGGTCGTCCATATAATGCTTCAAAAGGCGCCATACCGATGCTAGCTTGAAAGTTGTTGTTATAGGCGAATTCAATTAGGGGTAGGTGTCGTTCCCAACTTCCTTGAAAATCCATTGCGCAAGCTCTCAACATATCTTCGAGTGTCTGGATGGTGCGTTCAAATTGTCCATCTGTTTGCGAGTGAAAAGCGCTGCTAAAACATAACTTAGTACCAAGAGCTTCCTACAGGCTTCCCCAAAATGGAGAAGTGAATCGTGGATCACGATCTGACATAATAGATACCAGAATTCCATGTAGTCAAATGATTTCCCCAATGTAGAGTCTACACATAGACTCTAAAGTGTCGGTCATCTAATAGGGTAAGAAATGTGCTGACTTGGTGAGGCGATCCACTATTACCCATATAACATCGCGCCCTATAAGTGACTTAGGCAATCTTGTCACAAAGTCCATCGTCACATACTCCCACTTCCATTCGGCTATCGGGAAGAGGTTGCAACATTCCCCCTAGTTTCTGATGTTCCGCTTTCACTTGTTGGCAGGTCAGACATTTTGCTACAAATTTAGCCACTTCCTTCTTCATTCCATTCCACCAATACTGCCTCTTCAAATCTTGGTACATTTTAGTCCCTCCTGGATGTACCGCGAACGTAGAATTATGACATTCCTTCAGTACCTTTTCTCTAAGTAACTCATCACTTGGTACAAACAATCTGCCTTGGTATCTTAAACTCCCATCGGGGTGAATTACCCAATAGGGCATGGGCTCTCCTGATTCCAGACGTCCCTTGATGTAGGCTACCTCTTGATCGTGCTTCTGGGCCTCCATGATCTCATTCATCAACTTAGGCATCACCTTCTGCGCACTCAGATATGTTCTTGTATCTTGAGATTCTACTTAGATCCTAAACTCATTGAGTGTCTTAACCATATCCCACTCCTTGACGGAGATCTTAGCCATCATCCATCTACTCTTGCGACTTAGAGCATCTACTACTACATTGGCTTTACCGGGGTGATATGAGAGAATGAACTGGAAATCCTCAAGATACTCCATCCATCATCTTTGCCTCAAGTTAAGGTCCTTCTGTGTGAATAGATACTTCAGACTCTTGTGATCTGTGAAAATCTCAAATTGTTTCCCGTACAGGTAATGTCACCACTGCTTTAGGGCAAAAATTACGACTGCTAACTCCAAGTCATGTGTGGGGTAGTTGTGCTCGTGAGGTTTTAACTGCCTGGATCCATACACGACTACCTTTCCATTTTGCATAAGCACGCAACCTAATCCTTCTTTAGACACATCGCAATACACAATGTACCCCTCTTCTCGTTCTGGGATGGTCAAAATTGGCGCACTAGTTAACCTCTTCTTTAGCTCTTGGAAGGATTTTTCGCAAGCTTCGTCCCACTCGTATTTTACTCCCTTTTGCGTCAAACGAGTCATTAGTTTAGCTAGTTTAGAGAAATCTTGGATGAACCTCCGGTAATAACCGGCCAATCCTAAGAAGCTGTGGATTTCTGACACGGTCCTTGGTTGCCTCCAATCTAATACTGCCTCCACCTTGGTTGGATCCATCGCAATCCCATTTTCTGATACCACATGCCCTAAGAAATTTACTTCATTCAACCAGAACTCACATTTACTCGCCTTGGCATATAACCGATTATCCCTAAGAACTTAAAGGACAGTCCTTAAATGATGCTCATGTTCTTCTTCAGACCTTGAATATACCAAGATGTCATCAATGAACACTACTACAAACTGGTCAAGGTATGGTCTAAAAATCTTATTCATTAGGCTCATGAATACCGCCGGTGCATTGGTTAGTCCGAAGGGCATTACTACAAACTTATAGTGGCCATATCTGGTACGAAAGGCAGTCTTTGGTATATCCTCCTCCTTGACTCGTAGTTGATGGTAACCTGACCTGAGATCGATCTTTGAATAGCACCTTAAGCCTCTAAGTTTGTCCAAAAGGTCATCAATCCTTGGGAGTGGGTATCGGTTCTTAATCGTGACTCGATTGAGTTGACGATAATCGATGCATAGCCTCAACGATCCATCCTTCTCTTTTAGCAAACAACACGGGTGCTCCCCATGGCGAAGTACTTGGCCTAATGAATCCTTTCTTGAGCAATTCCTGTAGTTGTGTCTTCAATTCTCGTAGTTCTACTGGTGCCATGCGATACGGAGCCATGGATATTGGGATAGTTCCAGGTTGTAGCTAGGGCTACTCGCGGGTCGGTTTTGGCCGGGTGCGGGTCAAAACCGACCCGACCCGTACTTGTGCGGTTAGGGAAAAATGGACCCGCAACCGCCCGCGATGCGGTTCGCGGTTTGTGCGGGCGGGTGCGGTTCGGTTTGCGGTTTAGTTTTTTTTTTTTTATTTATTTAACTTAAGCAAATTTGACATTTTTTGTTACTTTCTAAACATTTTTTTTTTTTTTTAGAAGAGTTATAAATTAATTTACAAGATATACAAACATGTTAGATAAGATGATATGGAACTATGCTTGAGGATAGTAATTAATCTTCCTCTTTAGCTTGCAAAAACAAACCCTTAAAGTCAAACTAGTAACACTAATTTAAATATGCAAAAACAAACCCTTAAAAGTCAAACTAGTAACACTAATTTAAATATGCAAAAACAAACCCTTAAAAGTCAAACTAGTAACACTAATTTAAATATGCAAAAACAAACCCTTAAAAGTCAAACTAGTAACACTAATTTAAATATGCAAAAACAAACCCTTAAAAGTCAAACTAGTAACACTAATTTAAATATGCAAAAACAAACCCTTAAAAGTCAAAATAGTAACACTAATTTAAATATACAAAAACAAACCCTTAAAAGTCAAAATAGTAACACTAATTTAAATATACAAAAACAAACCCTTAAAAGTCAAAATAGTAACACTAATTTAAATATACAAAAACAAACCCTTAAAAGTCAAAATAGTAACACTAATTTAAATATACAAAAACAAACCCTTAAAAGTCAAAATAGTAACACTAACTTTTAAAAAAAAAAAAAAGATGCGGGTTGCGGGTGGGTCGTGTTCGACCCGAACCCGATCTTTTGCGAATTTCTTGACCCGCACCCGTCTGCCTACCTACATCGAAACCGCCCAAAGCACTGCGGGTAGGGTAGGGTCGGGCGGTTTGTGCGGGCGGGTGGGTTTGTTGCCCAGCCCTAGTTGTAGCTCAATGCTAAAGTCTACTTCCCGGGTTGGCGGCAATCCTGGTAATTCCGTAGGAAATACATCTACATAATCGCATACTATGCGTAGAAGTTCTATTTCTCCTTGGTCTTCCTCATTTAGAATCAGACTTGCTATCCTACCCGCAAGTTGATCGCGCCACTGCGTCCGATGTTTTACTGAAACCATGGGGTCTTGTCTATCCCCCTTAAATTGGAAATGTGTTCCATCTTACATGTGAGCTACCACTTTCCTCTGACGACAGTCGATCACCGCTCGGTGGGCAGACAACCAGGCCATGCCCAAAATGATATCGAAGTCCGACATTTCCATGACACGAAGGTCGCAAGTTAAGCGTAGGTTCAACATTCCTATTTTACAGTCCTTACAGATCAATCTTATCCGAACGCATCCTCCTATAGGTGACATTGCATCTAAGGCAGTTTCTAAGGGTTCTCCTACCAGTTCTAATGATTTAGCACAAGCAGAGGATATAAAAGAATGTGATGCACTAATATCAAATAAAACATGCACCCAAGAATTGTATAGCACTAAATTACCCTCAATTATAGACGGGTCTGCTTCTTCCTTTTGCAAGGCAAAGACTCTGCCGGTTGCCTTCTGGTTGCTCCTTTTTGGTCCCTCATGAAGTTGGGTTTTCTTTCCACAAGCTCCAAATCCTCTTGGATTCTACCTCCTTTCATTTTGAAGTCAATGTTGTGCCGATTATTTCCACAAAGATGGTAACACTCCTCCAAAATTTGATTCTTGATAGGGTTCGGGATTTTAGCCACGGTTACTAGTCCATTCTTAAGGTTTCGATTTCCTGGTACTGCATTTCTATTGTTGCTTGCAAGCTCATGTTATTACTTGTCTCGAAGTAGGGTCCACCATTTGTTTTTCTTTGAATGGAGTGAGGCGTAAGTCAAATTCTAACTATAGAGGCAATTCCTGATCTTAAGTTAGAGTTTAATTATCCTAGGGTGTTCACATAGCACAACTTCATATATACGTAATAATAATTACGAGATTCCTAAAATTGGATTAAAATGGAGACGAAGAATATGAAGCAGTTATGGTGATAACATCAGGATTAACTGAAATATAGATGAATGGTATGATGTTATGGTTTCAAACTTCAATGTGATCAAGGTTATAGATGTAGTGACTAAACTAGATATTTAACTTGAAACTACGTTGGCCATCCATGTTTCAAACTGAATATCCAAGATTCATCACCGAGTAAAGAAGATGAAATTATTTACAAGAAGTTTAGGGCTAAATAAAATAATCAAGGGTCAAAGGAGGTCAAATTTACAAATAGTAGTATATAAAACAGGACTAGATGGACAAGACTTAATCTTAGAAAATGATGACATTGAATAAAGGTTATGAATACAAGATGAGGGTACGACAATCGATAGAAGACGCGTAGAACTAACAGTACCCCCTACTGCGCAATGTGAGGCCTCACTCAAAGTTAAAGCCATTTCATGATCCTTAAGTAGGTCCTCACGAGTTGATGTTGGTGTGCCCGAAATTCGAAGAAAGTCCCTAAGATAGGTCAAGAAAGATTCTAACATAGTTAGGGCAAGGTAGTCTCTAACCTCAGGTCGAAACGCGTGGGTAAGGGTTGAACCTAGGCTCTGATACCATATTGCGACGCCCTGATTTTACACTACAGGTTGCAGTCAAGGGAGAGTCACTAATGAGTCCTATGGTCAATAACCAAGTAAGATCCTAGATCACCGGAGGAGTCAAATTAGCCTCCCTTCTAAGCCCAGCTTTCTTAGGCAGCGCACTACCCTTTTGACAGATCTTAAAAGGTATTGACACAACGTCTCATAAGCAACAGTAAGGTTCAAACATAGAATATAAATACATAACAACCACAATATGTATATAATTCAAAAGATGGTTCCAGTACATTACATCCCAAAAGAAAGCTTAAATCTTCAAATGAGTCTTTACAAAACATCCAAAAAGAAACTTCTAATTTTTCTAGGATAGCCAAAAGTCTTCAAAAGATTCGGGCTCGTCGTCTCCAGCTATGAGTTCCGCTTCATCACCTGGCATGATACGCCGTGAGCTTTGAATGCCCAGTAAACACGCACACATCCCGTCTATTTTTCCTAGTCCAATACACAAACACCAATATAACATCAAGTAGTAAAGCATGATACTCAAATAAATAAATATAGGGTTAAGTTAGATGTCAGTAAACTAGAAATCCCCCAAAAAGATTTCATCCTCCCAACCACACGACGGACGCGGATTATTCGGTATGCCCCCTCTTTTGCTGCTTTGTTGCAGAACTAACCTCGAATGCCTACCAACGGTTATATACCGCGTAGCGCCAACCGCAGGGCCTCAAAAGAGATGGTAAAATAGGGCCTTGCCCAAATCCCTCCTCACACCAAACCACCTAGGGTCCGAATACAACCGCTCCGTTCAAGGGTTCCAAAAACCACTTGCGCATGACTTTAACTTTCAAATAGGGAACGCATCCCAACAATCCAAATATCACATATTCTCATCCTTTCATTACTCAAGTATTCGAAAACCCAATACCCTCCCTATTAGGTTTCCCATTGAATTAAATGTTTTGAAACAAGGTTAGTTCCACTTATAAGACAATAATATCCATATAAGCATGCATTCTTAAGATGAGAAAGGTAAATAACATAATCACAACACATATAACATCATGCCAAGATATGATCATAATCTAATAAGCAATGTCATGAACTCAAGGGTATAAACATCCGCACATAACAAAATTTCCAGATTTAGTATCGCATAAAGATTAAAATGAAAGACCTATTTTAGATCCTTCACCGGACTTGGTCTTCCTATGGTTCGTAGGGAATTTGATCTAGTTTCTAGAACATTTTTTAGAAACGGGATTGCTTTTCCAGCTTCTAAGTTATTCAGAAAATATTTCAGCTCTGTCTAGATTCTGTCCAGATCCACCGACCGTTACGAAAAATTGATTTTATTGCAAACCGCTTAATGTTTTTCGATGAAATCACCGGACTTGGTCTTCCTATGGTTCGTAGGGAATTTGATCTAGTTTCTAGAACATTTTTCAGAAATGGGATTGCTTTTCCAGCTTCTAATTTATTTAGAAAATATTTCAGCTCTGTCTAGATTCTGTCCAGATCCACCGACCGTTACGAAAAATTGATTTTATTGCAAACCGCTTAATGTTTTTCGATGAAACCAATTTTCGTTGAAAGATAACACCTTAAGGAAGGTTTTGAAATAAAATAGAGGTCCAGAATAATTTTGTACATTTTTCTAGAATTTCTGGAAGTGGACTGCAAGAACAGGTTCTAGGGTGCTTTGCCCAAAACAAGAAGATTTATGAAAAAGGGGTTCTACCAAGGGAAGGATTTATTTCTTTTGTGAAGAAAATATGCTAACTATCACATGTTTAACTCAAAAAGTTTGTTTGAAAGAGTGCCCTTGAAAAGTTGAGAGATTGGTACAAAAATAAGATGGTTTTGTGCCAAAATGGGAAAAATACAAGAGAGATGGAATCAATACTCAACCCATATCATTTTTAACATGAGAAATCAGTAATAAAACATCTGAAAACATTATTTAGAGCCCTTAGAAACATGTATTGAAAAAAAGGAAAAATGAAAGAGAATGTTGTGTTTGTGGCTTACGTACTAAGCTTGCACAAGAAAGCTCTATTCTTCCTCCTTCTCTCCTCTAGACTTCTCTCTCTTGCTCTCCTTCCTCTCTCTAACCGAATGTGTGTGTGTGGTGTGGTGTTTGTGCTTGCCAAGCTTAGGGGAGGTTGGTATTTATAGGCAATTTTTGGGGTAAAAAGTCCTAAGAGCCCATTAGTTGGAAATGGATGGAAATGTTAGGATTTGTTTGAAATTTTAGAGGAAATAGGGATGATTTGGGAGGCTTACTCAAGGATTAGGTCAATACTAGTTAGAATGGAACTAGTTTTGGAATTAGCAACCTAGGTCTAAGGTACTAGGTTTTGGTTTCCTAGAATATCTTCATCATGAATCTTGAAAATTGGCTCGTCTCTATTCCCTAGGGTGGCCGGCCTTGGGGGAGTGTGATGGGTTATTATTTTAATCACTTTAGGTACTAGTATACACACACACACACACACACACACGTATATATATATACATTACATGATTGATAATACTTCAAGGTATAAGGTACAAGTACTAGTTTGGGGTAAGTTTTGAATTTAAATAAAGAGTGAGGGCTTGGAGTTAAATACATGTAACTTATGTAGAATTAAATTAGGTTAGTGAACTTATTCCGGCTAGGGAAATTCCTGTTTTGCTAAAAAAAATAAAATAAAATGCTAACTGACAAGATCTAAAATAATTCAAATAACCGAGGGGCTTTAAGAAAATAATTCAAACATTAAGATCTTTAAAGTGAATACATATTTCAGGGGCCTCACAGCTTGTGTCAAATTTAACACAAGTTTTGGTATTTGTCAAAGATAGCATATACATAAATTTTTCCAAAACATAGAGTATTTCCCTTTTTATTCCTCAAATCCACTTATATAACCAAAAATCCTCTCATATATCTATATAACTAAGAAAATATAGCGATCCCAGTTATCCCTTTACTATTCTGTTGTTTTCCAGACGCGGTTCCGTGGAGTTGGTAGTTGAACCTATCGTGTTGTCAACCTTTAAACTCTTTTGTTTGAGTTTTAGAATGCGTTAGGCTCGGTTGTATCAGGTTGGTAGAGCTTCAGCTCCCATTGTTGTTACCCAGTTTTTTGGACAGTCCGCTCGAGCGGGTCTTATTGCGCTCGAGCGGGGTTTTCACAGTTTCAGTATTTCGTGCCTCTGCAAAACTTCTGCAGATGTGTTTTCTACGCTAGAGCTAGTTTCTTGTGCTCGAGCGGGTCACGCTCGAGCGGACATGTTAGCTCTCGAGCGGGTGGTACTTTTTGGTGTAAGTTCTGGGAGGGAGAAATCTACGCTCGAGCGGACTGGTTTTCACGCTCGAGTGGATGTGCTTTATTCTTGTGTCTTGGCGCTCGAACGGGCCTTTTTGCGCTCGAGCGGACCTAGTTTTTGTTCTTGATGCTCGAGCGTTGTGTTCTCCGCTCGAGCGGGAGAGTCGTATATCAATTGACAACTAGGCTATTTTAAATCACTTTTTACATCCACACTCTCTCTCTTACTTTTCTAAAACCCATTTTTTTTAGAGCTCCTCTCTCTAGAATCTCCTTTCTCTCTAGGGTTTGACCTAGCTAGGGTGTCCTCCTTACCTTTGGTCTTTTTAAAAGTTGGGTTGATCATCGAGGGCTATCATTTGATCCGAAAATATTGAGCTTTGGAGCACGTTGAGTTTCTTCGTCTTCTCCGTTGAGAGCCATCTTTTGAGGTAGGGATATCCTACTCCTCTTTATGAATTTTGTCTTTAAATTTTAACATTTTGATATGTTGGGTGTTGTTGGGTAGATTCAAGAAAGTTTGGGCTTTTTGTGTAATTTTACAAAAGTTGGGGTTTTGTTTGAAATAAACCTATATACAAGTTTGGTGTAAAAATGAGTTGGATGACGGGTTGTGGATGAAAATGGAACCTTAGAGTTGGTAATTTGCCCTAATTGTTTCAATTAATTAATGCCTATAATTAATTAAAGGAAATGAGGAATTGAATTGGAAATGTTGAAATTGGGAATGTATGAGACAAAAGGGTGTAGTTAGATCATTTATTGCTCACCTAATTGAAATATTGATATATTATCCATTTGTGCATTTATTTCCTATTTAGAAATAATTGATTTGGGCTGCTGGTGGAGGGTAGTATTGATTGTTGTAGATAATGCATGATGATTAGGCAAACTAAAACTAATCAATCGGATGTGTCATAGAGTATGACGGTTGATAGAATACATTAACCTTATGCATTGATTGATTGTGTATATGACCAATGTGTTTATATGCATTAAGTGTAGACGGTTGATAGAATACATTAACTTTATGTATTGTTGGATTGCATATGTGATTCTGTGTTTATATGCATTGCTTGTGTATGGGAGAAGATGGGGAATGTACTCCACGATTTAGGGGAAGATGAGGGATGCACCTCTAAACCGGTTAATGGTTAAGGGAAGATGGGGGATGGACCGAGGGTTGTAGCTCATATGCTCTCCTATTATAGTGAGGATACAGCTCATATGCTTATCTATTAAAGTGTTGATATAGCTCATATGCTTATCTGTTGAAGTGTTGATATAGCTCATATGCTTATCTGTTGGAATGTTGATATAGCTCATATGCTTATCTGTTGTAGTAGTGATATAGCTCATATACTTATCTATTGAAAAGTTTGTTTGATTTGATATAGCACTAAAAGGTATATCATCATCGTTTGCGAAGTATGGAAGTAGTTTATGTGTTATTGATACAACACCAAAATGCGTATCCACCTTGAATTTCGAAAGTGCCCTAGTGATGAACTATAATCTCATCAAATGTTTTGGCCAGAGTATTGAGCCTTGTTTTCAAACTCAAAGTTGAATAAGAAATGAAAAGTGAATTGTAACATAGACTTGGCTGTCATGGAATTGTAATAAGATGTAAATGGAAGTGTAAGTATTGACCATCTATCAGTTGCTAATCTTTTAGGCATTGTTCATAGTCGGTTTAGTATATTTCTACTAGGCTGTGGCTCACCCTATATGGGAACATCATTTTCAGGTACAGGTAGCATACCACCTCTGAGGACATAACTTGGGAGACTAGAGACAGACATACTGTTGTTGTATTGTTTTCCTTGATTGTATTACATATAGATTCAAGCCAGGGACTTAATGTGTAATTAAGTTAGTACTCTCTTTTGTAACCAAGTGTTAACTTGGAAAGCTGTAAACCCGTAGGGCATTTGCTTTTGTTGTAAACATATAATACTTTTATAATGAAATACTCTGATGAATAGATGAATGTGGACCTTTTATATTTCAATGCATGTCTCTAAATGGATGGGTTTAATGTTATTATTTTGAGGGCGTTACAGAAAATACTATATATGTGTCCCAAATCAAAGATATATCAAGTTAAGAGTATCCTTACTTCAAGATTGATGACAAAAGATGAGAACCCAACTCCAAACTTCAAGAAATCACAAAACAACTGGTGGAACTCTTAAACAACACCTGTTCTTTAACTTTTTTGAAGGATCTTGGGTAAAATATAAATAAATCAAGAGTTTTATGGATAGGGTTTCGGAAATAGGTGTTTGAGAGAGAAAGGGTATGAAAAAGTGAGAGAAAAATGAGTTTAGATCGACTTTTAAATTTGCTACCCTAAACAAATCGCTCGAGAGATCATTTCACTACTTAAATGATCATTTCATTGCTCGAGCGGTAAACGCAATGTCCTAGAAATTTTGTAGGTCTACAATGAAAATACTGGGAGCAACATATCTTTGCTTGAGCGACCACCAGACCGCTTGCGCAGTCTCCTCCATATACCCATTTTACAAACAAGATACTGGGGGCCCTAATTCTCTATTCAAGCGATCAGTTGATCGCTCGAGCGGTCTCACAAAACAAGGTGTTATACAAGCCTTGGGCCCATCAAAACCATTAAGCCCAAACCCGAACAACCATCCAATAAGGGCTAGATACCTATGTGGGGTGGATCATACTGAGCCCAACTTCATGTAGACCATTCTCCAAAGTCTTCAAGTACTTAGGGCAAGCTCATACTGACAAGAGCAGCCTAGAAGAGGTATTGAGCTGGATTGAACTGGTCAGCTGTATCCATTAACATAACCAAAATGGACTGAACCCACTCAAATGGGCCAACCCATCTCTACAAGCAATCTCATGAAAGGTCGAATCAAGTTATAGTTGAGACCGAGCTAAGGCATCCTCAAGCTTACCATTGGAGAACACTTTTGGCCCACGCCTGATATAAAATGGCTTTGGCAGCTCTAAAGGCAAGCCATTGAAGATGGTCTTAGGCTTTGTTTGATTATAAATAAATAAATAATAGAAGGTGAAAATGGTAGAAAGTAAAATGAAGAAAAGGAAAAAAGAATATATTTTCTCATATGAATTTGATTAGAATGAAAATTTTGCAAGAAAATAGGAATTTCAATTATAAGTAACTACTTTTATAATAAATTTAAACTTTCTTATATTTTTCTATATTTTTTGCAAGATTAATTATCATGTTATTATAAGTTGTACAATAAAATTAATTTTCTTACAACTTCCACCACTTTCATGGTAATCAAACTTAGAATTTTATTTATTTATTATTATTATTTTTTTTTTCACTTTTTACCATTTTGCATTCTAACCAAACTTACTCTTAAAGAAAAATCTCTCCTCAAAAAAATTTTAAAGAAAAAATTATTAATAGTATGTTGTTTTCTCTATTTCATAAATTATTTAATTTCATTCATTTAATTTTCTTATTTGTTTATTTATTTTAGGTCATATGATTTAATTATTTTCACTTTTAGGCCTCGTTTGGGAACAGGCTAATTTAGTAACTTTTTGGCTATTTGGTTAAAAATGTAGGTAAAAAAAACTTGTATGTTTGAGATGACTTTTTGGCTAATTACGAAAATATGTGCAAAAAGTAGAGAGAAAAGAGAATCTTTGACTTTTTGGTATGGGTTGTTGGTTTTTTGGCTAATTTAGTAACTTTTTGACTAATTGACTAAAATAGCCTCTTGCCAAACGAGTCAAAAAGTCATTATAAATTGTCACATCACTCTCTCTACTTTTTATATATTTTTTCATAAAAAATTAAAAAGTACTAAAATAGTCTGTTTTGAAACGAGAGTAATGGTGAAAATCTAATTTGATTTAATGGGCAAAATTATAATTTTACAATTTTAAAAACTTAAATTATAAAATCAAACATTCATCTTCTTACTCACATTATTATATTCAACGAGTTAAACCCTACAACCAAAAGCTTGTCTCTCTCTCTTTTCACTCTTAATTTCAAAATAGTAAATAAGAATTTGTAATGTTTAATTGCATTCATTTAATTATTCAAATTTTAAATTGACTGTTTTGCCCTTCACTTTAGGCTTCAACATTTATTTTGATAATCATCTGCAATCGAATTACATTAGCTCAAACTTTTTAAAAAATTATAAATTAAATAGATAAAATTAATATTTTAAAGATAAAATATAAAAAAATGATAATAATATGAAGAAGAAAAATAGAGTTAAACACAAAAAAAAAAAAAATGTTAGGTATGATATTGTATTGTCATATGGTATCTCACATTATTATCATATGATTTTACTATATTATTAAGTTAAACATTTGATTTTACTATATAAATCAACCATATTCAACAAAAAATTCATGAGATAATGTCTCAAAATATTCAACAAGAACTTTAATTTTATAATATAAATAATTATAAATAAATAAACTAATTAAACCGATTGATCAATGTTGTCTTGTGGATCAAAATGCCCAACAAAATGGTGTGCTAGAATAATGGATTAACATAGTTTTGAAAGTTTTTGATTGTAAGATTTAAGAAGGGATTTGAAAAGAAAAAAGAAAAAATAGGTAAAATATGAATAAAATATATTTATATTTCACCTAATTTCACTCCCCTTTTCTATTTCTTTTCTAAATTTCTTTTCAAATCCTCCAATCAAACCCAACATTAGGGTTGCGTAATTTATACAATTATTCCATATTCTTTAGATTAGGGTGAATGTTCAACTCTATATACATGACGTGAGCCTGCCTCATGGTTGGGCCTAGGCCTTTAATGTAAAAACGGACTCAAATTTTTATTTATTTTTTTTATTAAAGATAAAATATTAATTAAAATGAAAATTTATAAATTAAATAATGAAAAAACTAAATTATAGTAATAACATCCTGCACCATTCTCAATTTTTTTTTTTTTCCAGATAGGACACCATTTTTATTTAATAACTTAAATTTGTTCTGTTTAGTAATTTTTTTTTTTTAAACTCTATTTAAATACTATAGTAATTCCTAACTTCGGTTTGAAGGGTTTTAATTAGCAACCAACAACACTTTCTTCTTTAATGAAAACCAATACAAACAACCTTTTTTTCCTAAAAAGAAAAATGAATGAATAAATAAATGGAAAATGCCTGGTAGGTAGCTCGAAGCTACCAGGCTCGAAATGGCTCAAGAGGAAGAGAGGGAGAGGAGAAAGAGAAGGGAGGGAGAGGAAGAAGGTCGGCGTCGCAGCTCCCCGCCCCGCCGTCGTCGTAGCTCCCGCCGCCGCCTCTGCTTCCTCCTCCGTCGCAGCCCAGCCTCCCCTCCTCCTCAAACCGGTTTTTATGGCCCCCTCCCCTCCCTCCTCCTCCTCCTCCTCCCTTCTCTTCTTCTTTGCCAGACGTATTAGCCTTGTTTTCAAACTCAAAGTTGAATAAGAAATGAAAAGTGAATTGTACATAGACTTGGCTGTCATGGAATTGTAATAAGATGTAAATGGAAGTGTAATATTGACCATCTATCAGTTGCTAAATCTTTGTAGCATTGTTCATAGTCGATTTAGTATATTTCTACTAGGCTGATGGCTCACCTATATGGAGACATCATTTTCAGGTACAGGTAGCATCAACCTCTGAGGCACATAACTGGTGAGACTAGAGACAGACATACTGTTGTATTGTTTTTCCTTGATTGTATTACATATAGATCAAGCCAGGGACTTAATGTGTAATTAAGTTAGTACTCTCTTTTGAACCAAGTTTAACTTGAAAGCTGTAAACCCGTAGGCATTTGCTTTTTGTTGTAAACATATAATACTTTTATAATAAAACTCGATGAATAGATGAATGTGGACCTTTATATTTCAATGCATTCTTCTAATGGATGTGGTTTAATGTTATTATTTTGAGGCGTTACAGAAAATACTATATATGTGTCCCAATCAAAGATATATCAAGTTAAGAGTATCCTTACTTCAAGATTGATGACAAAAGATGAGAACCCAACTCAAACTCAAGAAATCACAAAACAACTGGTGGAACTCTTAACAACACCTGTTCTTAACTTTTTTAAGGATCTGGGTAAAATATAATAAATCAAGAGAGTTTTATGGATAGGGTTTCGGAAATATGGTGTTTGAGAGAGAGAAGGGTATGAAAAGTGAGAGAAAAATGAGTTTAGATCTGACTTTTAAATTGCTACCCTAAACAAATCGCTTGAGAGATTCATTTCACTACTTAAATGATCAATTTCATTGCTCGAGCGGGTAAACGCAATGTCCTAGAAATTTTGTCAGGTCTAACAATGAAAATACTGGGAGCAACAATCTTTGCTGAGCGAGCACCACCAGACCGCTTGCGCAGTCTCCTCCATATACCCATTTACAAACAAGATACTGGGGGCCCTAATTCTCTATTCAAGCGATCAGTTATCGCTCGAGCGGTCTCACAAAACAACAGGTTTTACAAGCCTGGGCCCATCAAAACCATTAAGCCCAAACCCGAACAACCATCCATAAGGGCTAGATACCTAAGTGTGGGGGGATCATACTGAGCCCAACTTCAATGTAGACCATTCTCAAAGTCTTCAAGTACTTAGGCAAGTCATTACTGACAAGAGCAGCCTAGAGACGTATTGAGCTGGATTGAACTGGTCAGCATGTATCCATTAACATAACCAAAATGGACTGAACCCACTCAAATGGCCAACCCATCCTCTAAAGCAATCTATGAAAGGTCGAATCAAAGTTATAGTGAGACCAGCTAGAGCATCCTCAAGCTTACCATTGGAGAACACTTTTGGCCACGCCTGATATAAAATGGCTTGGCAGCTCTAAGCAACCATTGAAGATGTCTTAGGCTTTGTTTGATTATAAATAAATAAATAATAGAAGGTGAAATGGTAGAAAGTAAAATGAAGAAGAAAAAAGAATATATTTTCTCATATTGATTGATAATAGAATAAATTTTGCAAGAAAATAGGAATTTCAATTATAAGAACTACTTTTATAATAAAATTTAAACTTTCTTATATTTTTCTAATATTTTTTGCAAGATTAATTATCATGTTATTATAAGTTGTACAAAAAATTAATTTTCTTACAACTTCCACCACTTTCAGGTAATCAAACTTAGAATTTATTTATTTTTATTATTATTTTTTTTTTCACTTTTACCATTTTGCATTCTAACCAAACTTATCTTAAAAAAAATCTCTCTCAAAAAAATTTAAAGAAAAAATTATTAATTATGTTGTTTTCTCTATTTCATAAATTATTTAATTTCATTCATTTAATTTTCTTATTGTTTATTTATTTTAGTCATATAAATTATTTTCACTTTTAGGCCTCGTTTGGAACAGGCTAATTTAGTACTTTTGGCTATTTGGTTAAAAAGTAGGTAAAAAAACTTGTATGTTGAGATGACTTTTGGCTAATTACGAAAAATGTGCAAAAAGTAAGAGAAAAAAGAAATCTTTACTTTTGATGGGTTGTTGGTTTGGCTAATTAGTAACTTTTGACTAATTGACAAATAGCCCTCTGCCAAACGGTCAAAAAGTCATTATAAATTGTCACATCACTCTCTCTACTTTTATATATTTTTTCATAAAAAATTAAAAAAGTACTAAAAATAGTCTGTTTTGAAACGAGATAATGGTGAAAATCTAATTTGATTTAATGGGCAATTATAATTTTACAATTTTAAAAACTTAAATTATAAAATCAAACATTCATCTTCTTACTCACATTATTATATTCAACGAGTTAAACCCTACAACCAAAAGCTTGTCTCTCTCTCTTTTCACTCTTAATTTCAAAATAGTAAATAAGAATTTGTAAGTTTAATTGCATTCATTTAATTATTCAAATTTTAAAATTGACTGTTTGCCCTCACTTTAGGCTTCAACATTTTATTTTATAATCATCTGCAATCGAATTACATTAGCTCAAACTTTTAAAAAATTATAAATTAAATAGATAAAATTATATTTAAAGATAAAATATAAAAAAATGATAATAATATGAAGAAAAAAATAGAGTAAGCACAAAAAAAAAAATGTTAGGTATGATATTGTATTGTCATATGGTATCTCACATTATTCATAATGATTTTACTATATTATTAAGTTAAACATTTGATTTTACTATATAAAATCAACCATATTCAACAAAAATTCATGAGATAATGTCTCAAAATATTCAACAGAACTTTAATTTTATAATATAAATAATTATAAATAAAAACTAATTAAACCGATTGATCAATGTTCTTGTGATCAAAATGCCCAACAAAATGGTGTGCTAGAATAATGGATTAACATATTTTGAAGTTTTGATTGTAAGATAAGAAGGGATTTGAAAAGAAAAAAGAAAAAATAGGTAAAATATGAATAAAATATATTTATATTTCACCTAATTTCACTCCCCTTTTCTATTTCTTTCTAAATTTCTTTCAAATCCTCCAAACAAACCCAACATTAGGGTTGCGTAATTTATACAAATTATTCCATATTCTTTAGATTAGGGTGAATGTTCAACTCTATATACATGACGTGAGCCTCCTCATGGTTGGGCCTAGGCCTTTAATGTAAAAACGGACTCAAATTTATTATTATTTTTTTATTAAAGATAAATATTAATTAAAATGAAAATTTAAATAATAATGAAAAAACTAAATTATAGTAATAACATCCTGCACCATTCTCAATTTTTTTTTTTCCAGATAGGACACCATTTTATTTAATAACTTAAATTTGTCTTTAGTAATTTTTTTTTTTAAACTCTATTTAAATACTATAGTAATTCCTAACTTCGGTTTGAAGGTTTTAATTAGCAACAACAACACTTTCTTCTTAATGAAAACCAATACAAACACCTTTTTCCTAAAAAGAAAAATGAAT
>NW_021024982.1:290112-309915 GCF_004153795.1 Camellia sinensis | reverse complement strand
GGCTTCAAGAGGAGAGAGGGAAAGAGGAGAAAGAAAGGGAGGCGAGAGAAAGAAGCGTCGGCGTCGCAGCTACCCCGCCCCGCCGATCGTCAGTAGGCCCCGCTAGCCGCCCTCTGCTTCCTCCTCCGAATCGCAGCCCCGCACTCACGTCGCAGCCCAGCCTCCCCTCCTCCTCAAACCGGTTTTATGAACCCCCTCCTCCTCCTCTCACTCCCTTTCTCTACTTTCTAGCCCAATTCCTCTTCTTATTCGTCTTCTTCTTTTTGCAAAACCAGGGAAAAAAAAAAAAAAAAAACAAACAAAATCGACACCAAAACGATGTCGTTTTGTGTCGAGCCGCGTTTCGAGCGCGACATTCGAGCTACGTAGCATGATCGTAAATAAATATCCAAAATGAATACTTGCGGCCCAAGTAGTATATGAATCTGAATTTTTTCAATACAAAATGAATAAATAAATAAAACTACTTGCACCCCAAGTACTACATATGAAACTGAAAACGACCAGTCTTCGGCTTCCTTTTATATTTTAGTCAATGAATCATTTGCTTCTTGATAAAATAAATAATAAATAAATATATACATATATATATATATATATATTAAAAAAAACAACGATGGGCTGAACCCCTCAATAAAAAACCAATATATGTAGATATGTGAATATAAAAACACCCTAATATAGCTTATCAAGGTCATTGCCAAAACAAATGAATTAGTGCACTGCTTACAACTTCTAATTCAACAGAGTGATCATATTCCAACTTGTGGAACCTCTTTCAATCCTTCATTCCCTTTCGCATGACACGGAAAAAAACCAAAAAACAAAACAAAAACACAAGAATGAAAGAAGAATGTAGTACCTACAGAGATTAATGTTGGCCTAACTCACAACTTGCTTCTTGAAACATTACCCATCATGTGGGTTTACGCATCAAATCTCAAAAAGCTACTTGCTTCTTGTGAAGGATAGATGTCGGAACTCAGGCATCATCTTTGATGAAACTCCACAAAGGTAGGGAGTGGATAGTACAGGCATGCCAAAGAGCATGTGCATCAAGGAATCCTTCATATGGAGGGAAATCAAGATCTCTAGGAGCATTGCAAGGCCACCTCCCACGACCACCACCACAACTTCCACCTAGAAGGATTGCGAGTGACCCAGCCAGAAGTCCAAATGAGAAGTTTGAGCAACAGCCATGACAACACACACTTTCAATGTTCCATCCTGTCAAGAAATTTTACAACCACAGCACACTTATAAAACAAGCATTAGAAGAGTAACAATCATAGGAAAAAGAAATGTGATCAATGGCAAAAAGATCCAAAAAGACAGGGGGGCACTACAACAAGCCTTCGATGTCTGGGGCATGTCATTTTTTAAATTATTATTTTTTGTAGGACACATTGCGACCGCCACAGGGCACACCTTTATAGGTTATTTCTTATATATATATTAATTTTAGAAATTTGATTGGGGTCAAAGTAGAATATATGAAATAAGGAGGGAAAAGGGAGGAAAAAAAACACACCCACCAAAACATTGATGACTCTTAATCTATTGTATCCTAAATTTATTATTCATATACATAGTAAATAAAAAAAATATTTTTTTGTTGTATCAACAGTAATTATACAAAAAAATATAGCTTGTTGGATAATTGAAGTTTGTGCATCTTGCAAGTTGCAGCAATAGAGAAGGTGGATAATACCATAATCTAGTTTATAGTTGTTCAGGTACAAATATATGGGTAGTGACAAAAAGCAAGCAGCGGAGCAGCAACCATGACTCTGGCAGCCTCATCCCTTATGCTGAAACTTCTTAGAATAGCCAGTATAAGCGAGTAACCAAGTAATGCCCACTGCAGATGAGTAGTCTAGCTTTTCTGTCACATCCACATCTCTGTAGTATAGGAAGACAACCCACCACACAATAGGAGAAACTACAATTCCAGATTTGGCACATAATAAGATACTTAAGTCTTTCAGGAGCAAACTCAGTTGCATTAAATGTGCAAAAATAAATTAAAAGGCTTAGTAACGGCATACGAAAGAATGAGTACATTATGGAATAGGCTAGACATGTGACTTAACAGTCTGGATTATTTAACTTATTTATTAAGGGAGATTATACGAAGCTATAAAACTAAACAATAATAAGATATAGATACTGAATATTTTAACCAAAACAATATTGACTTTTACTTCCATTTATCAGTACATGAAAGCATTCAAGTAGCACATAAAAAGACATGCATGACGTAGCAAAAAAGTCAACATGACAAAAATGAAGGTTACGAATTTGATCAAGTATGATTTTATTTTAATTATAGCATCCCATGTGGATTTTTTTTTTTCCCTGAGCGAAAACGTGTATATTGTACAGGTATTCTAATTTCCTGAAATTTCTATATAACAATATCATAATGGAAGATGAAAGTAAAGAATATTCATGTAATGAATATGTTATGACTAATGCATGCTGCTCCTTTCTTACAATGTATTATTTTTCTCAATAAATTACATTCTTTGCATGAACTACAAATGTGTCTAATGCATGCTTCAGTATGGTGGCCGTATGTATGATATATCATGTTTCTTCTTTTTCTTTATATTATTATTTTAAAAAAATTAAAGAAAAGTCAGGCATTTTGGGGTGTGTTTATCCTAATTATAAGAGCACTGACAATGCTCCTACAAAGCATTGGCCAAGTTACCAAAATTACATAATTTTCAATATATGAATACAACCAAGAAGTGCAAGAGAGCTGTGTAGGAGTTGGTTCCCATTGTTGGACATTGACATGCACATGGCTCTCCCTTATCAGTGTCCATGCCAGATCATTTAGCTACATTATATGAGACACTACAAATTTAACCCCATCCCACATTCTGACATGGTAATAAGGTGAAAATTATGCATCCATGGCAGAGGGAAACACCAATATCTCAGTCCTTGTTACACAAGTATTCACTTTGTTTCTTCATTTTTTCAGGTTGCTTGCAGATATGGACACTTGTGTTTGGTTTTGGTAATTTTTTATTTTTTATTTTTTATTTTTTATAATTTTCGGATAAGTTTGCATTATTGATATGCATGCAGGTGTAGTGGTGTACCACAACAGTATGTCCACAGGGCAAAGAGATTATGAACCTTTCCCAACTCAATGCAACAGTTGAGAGCCACACATTGATGACAGCAAAATCTAAACACATTGCCAAGTAATGGCTGAAAAAGGTTACCCTTCATCGTGGGCAATGTGCTAACATACTCTTGTCAGAAGTGATAAGAGTTACAGATAAAAGTAGCGGCAAAATCTAGACACATTGCCAAGTAATGTCTACAAATGGTCACCCTTCGTGTAGGGCCAATGTGCTAATCGTACCTCTTGTAGAAGTGATGAAAGTTACAGATAAACTGTAGTTTTAGAAGAGAAAGAGTTTAGGAAATGAGGTAGACTTTCATTCCCTTTGGATATTGATAATACTAGAGTATATTACAGGTGAGCTATAGCGCATATATATAAGGAACACATCACACAATTACGTATTTCCTATTTTGATAATAATGGGGGGGGGGAGCCGCGTTTCGAGCCGCGACATTCGAGCTACGTAGCATGATCGTAAATAAATATCCAAAATGAATACTTGCGGCCCAAGTAGTATATGAATCTGAATTTTTTCAATACAAAATGAATAAATAAATAAAACTACTTGCACCCCAAGTACTACATATGAAACTGAAAACGACCAGTCTTCGGCTTCCTTTTATATTTTAGTCAATGAATCATTTGCTTCTTGATAAAAATAAATAAATAAATAAATATATATATTAAAAAAAACCAACGATTGGCATGAACCCCTCAAAAAAAAACCAATATATGTAGATATGTGAATATAAAAAACACCCTAATATAGCTTATCAAGGTTTCATTGCCAAAACAAAATGAATTAGTGCACTGCTACAACTTTCTAATTCAGCAGATGATCAGATTCCAACTTGTGGAACCTCTTTCAATAAATGAAGCATCCTCATTCCCTTTCGCATGACAGGGAAAAACACCAAAAAACAAAACAAAAACACAAGAATGAAAGAAGAATGTAGTACCTACAGAGATTAATGTTGGCCTAACTAACAACTTGCTCTTGAAACATTACCCCATCATGTGGGTTTACGCATCAAATTCTCAAAAAGCTACTTTGCCTTCTTGTGAAGGATAGATGTTCGGAACTCAGCATCATCTTTGATGAAACTCCACCAAAGGTAGGTGAGTGGGATAGTACAGGCATGCCAAAGAGCATGCGCATCAACGAATCCTTCATATGGAGGGAAATCATAGATCTCTAGGAGCATTGCAAGGCCACCTCCCACGACCACCACCCACAACTTCCACCTAGAAGGATGGTGAGTGACACCAGCCCAGAAAGTCCAAATGAGAAGTTGAGCAACAGCCATGACAACACACACTTTCATGTTCCATCCTGTCAAGAAATTTCCAACACAGCACACTATTAAAAACAAGCATTAGAAGAGTAACAATCATAGGAAAAAGAAATGTGATCAATGCAAAAGGTCCAAAAAAGGCAGGGGGGCACTAAAACAAGCCTTCGATGTCATGGGGCATGTCATTTTTTAAAATTATTATTTTTTGTAGGACACATTGTGGACCCGCCACAGGGCACACCTTTATAGGTTATTTCTTATAACCAAACCAAACCAAACCAAACGAAGCCTTAAGTCCCATCAAATGGGGTCGGCTACATGAATCCTTCTTCTCCACGCGGCCCTATCAAAGGCCATTTCATTGGTCAAATTAAGTAGATTCACATCTCTATTTATAACGCTAGTCAACGTTAATCTAGGCCTACCTCGTCCCCTAACACTTCCATCTACCGTTACAGCATCGCATCTCTTCACTACTGCCTCTGTTGGTCTCCGTTGAATATGACCAAACCATCTCAAACGATTCTCTCTCAACTTATCTTCTATCGGTGCTACTCCTACCCATTCCCGAATACACTCATTCCTAATCCTGTCCTGTCTAGTCTTACCACACATCCACCTTAGCATCCTCATCTCAGCCACACTCATCTTATCTACATGTTGTTTCTTAGTTGCCCAACACTCCGTCCCATACAACATAGCTGGTCTAATAGCCGTTCTATAAAACTTACCTTTGAGTCTAGTAGGTATTCGTTTATCGCACAATACCCCAAACGCACTTCTCCACTTACACCATCCCGCCTTAATCCTATGGGCCACATCTGAATCAATCTCTCCCGCTGTTGTGATAATTGATCCTAAATAACGAAAATGTTCACTCTTAGGCAGTTCTTGGTTCTCAATCTTCACTTCTCCTCTGCTTTCATTGTTACTGTATTTAACCAAAACAATATTGACTTTTACTTCCATTTATCAGTACATGAAAGCATTCAAGTAGCACATAAAAGACATGCATGACGTAGCAAAAAAAGTCAACATGACAAAATGAAGGTTACGAATATGATCAAGTATGATTTTATTTTAATTATAGCATCCATGTGGATTTTTTTTTTTCCCTGAGGAAAACGTGTATATTGTACAGGTATTCTAATTTCCTGAATTTCTATATCAACAATATCATAATGGAAGATGAAAGTAAAGAATATTCATGTAAATGAATATGTTATGACTAATGCATGCTGCTCCTTTCTTACAATGTATTATTTTTCTCAATAAATTACATTCTTTGCATGAACTACAAAGTGTCTAATGCATGCTTCAGTTATGGTGGCCGTATGTATGATATATCAATGTTTCTTCTTTTTCTTTATTATTATTATTTTAAAAAAAAAATTAAAGAAAAGTCAGGCATTTTGGGGTGTGTTTATCCTAATTATAAGAGCACTGGACAATGCTCCTACAAAGCATTGGCCAAGTTACCAAAATTACATAATTTTCAATATATGAATACAACCAAGAAGTGCAAGAGAGCTGTGTAGGAGTTGGTTCCCATTGTTGGACATTGACATGCACATGGCTCCCTTATCAGTGTCCATGCCAGATCATTTAGCTACATTATATGAGACCTACAAATTTAACCCCATCCCACATTCTGACATGGTAAAAGGTGAAAATTATGCATCCATGGCAGATGGAAAACACCAATATCTCAGTCCTTGTTACACAAGTATTCACCTTTGTTTCTTCATTTTTTCAGGTTGCTTGCAGGATATGGACACTTGTGTTTGTGTTTTTGGTAATTTTTTTATTTTTTATTTTTTATTTTTATAATTTTTCGGATAAGTTTGCATTATTGATATGCATGCAGGTGTAGTGGTGTACCACAACAGTATGTCCACAGGGCAAAGAGATTATTGAACCCTTTCCCAACTCAATGCAACAGTTGAGAGCCACACATTGATGACAGCAAAATCTAAACACATTGCCAAGTAATGGCTGAAAAAGGTTACCCTTCATGTGGGGCCAATGTGCTAATCATACCTCTTGTCAGAAGTGATAAGAGTTACAGATAAAAGTAGCGGCAAAATCTAGACACATTGCCAAGTAATGTCTACAAATGGTCAAAGACAGGGGGGCACTACAACGCTAATCGTACCTCTTGTTAGAAGTGATGAAAGTTACAGATAAACTGTAGTTTTAGAGAAGAGAAAGAGTTAGGAAATGAGGTAGACTTCATTCCCTTTGATATTGATAATACTGAGTAATTACAGGCGAGCTATAAGGCATAATATAAGGAAACACAATCACACAATTACGTATTTCCTATTTTGATAATAATTTCTATTCTAACACTCCTCCTCAAGCTGGTGCGAAAATATCTCTCATTCCCAGCTTGTTGAGAATGCCATGAAATTGTTTGCTTCCTAGCCCCTTGGTGAGAATATTGGCTAGTTGGTCTCTAGTCTTCACAAATGGAATACATATGATACTGAGAGGGAGATTTATGATTTGGAATTGGGCCGAGGCAACGGCCGAGCAGGTTGAGAGCCTAATGATGCATGGGGCCGAGATGACCGGCGATCCGCCCGTAGATGGGCTGCCAGGACTTGGGCCGGGCAGGAGTTGGGCCAAGTATGTGCCGTCCCAGACCATAAAGAAGCTGCTCGGCAAGGCAGTGCTTGGTTGGACCGAGCTGCTTGATCAGGCAATGGTGGAGCCTGTCAAGCTGAGTGACCGGTGCCCGGAAAGGCGTGGTCAGCCGAGGTAATCGTTTGATCGGCAGGAAGGCCGACCGCAGGAGGTGCCCCGGGCTAGGCTTTGCCGAGATGCCGCCTAATCGGCAGGAAGGCCGACCACAGGAGGTGCCCCGGGCTAGGCTTTGCCGAGATGCCGCCTAGCCCGGTCCTCCTTGGGCTTAGCCAATGAAGTGCTTGGGTATGAAGCACAGCACGGCCGTGGATAGAGAAGCTCGGCTGCCGAGCTCCAGCTGAGAAGGCAGGCAGTTGAGATTAGGTGATGTTCAGCAAGGTTTATGCTGACAGATGGGATAGCGGAGCCACGTGTCAGGAGATAACTGGGAGTGGATATGGGGCGCAGAGGGTATATAAGCATGTCTGCGCCCTCCATACGCGAGACGAACACTTTGTAAGGAATTCTTACACTCAAACACTCATCTCTCTCTCTCTATCCTAAGGTGTGTGCTAACTTGATCGTCGGAGGGTTTTTCCGGCCACACACCGCCGGGTAGCTCACCATTATTTGCTCGCAGGTGATCGGACAGAAACGGAGCTCGAAAGAAAGGAGTACGGGCTTGCCGGAATATTTGCTCCCCGTACAGATACCACTAGTGAGCTTTTCCTTGATGAAGTGCCTATCAATTTCCACATGCTTAGTTCTATCATGTTGAACTGGATTATGAGCTATGTTGATTGCGGCCTTGTTGTCACAATATAGTCGCATGAAGTCATTCTGATGGATTCTCAAGTCTTCCAACAATAGTTTAATCCATAGTAACTCACATACACCCTGAGCCATAGCCCTAAATTCTACCTCAGCGCTAGATCTAGCAACCACATTTTGTTTCTTACTTCGCCATGTGATTAGGTTGCCACCAACAAATGTGCAATATCCGGAAGTTGATCGTCTGCCAGTAATAGATCTAGCCCAATTTGCATTAGTAATGCCTCCACACTTAGATGCCCTTGTTTTGAGAAATAGAGACCATTTCCAGAAGAAGCTTTCAGGTATCTCAGGATTCTCATAACTGCCTCTCAGTGGGAAGGTCTCGAAGCATACATAAACTGACTCACCAAACTCACGGCAATGGCAATGTCTAGACGTGAGTGGGATAAGTATATGAGCTTTCCCACTAGTCTCTGGTATCTCCCCCTGTCCACTGGATCCCCCTCTTGATCCTCACTCAATTTCTGGCCTGATTCTAGAGGTGTATCACATGGTCTACCTTCAAGCATTCCAGTTTCCTTTAGCAAGTCAAGTACATACTTCCTCTGGCATATAAAGACGCCATCCTTAGACCGAGCCACTTTAATGCCCAAAAAATACTTCAAATAGCCTAAGTCTTTGATTTCAAACTCCTTGGCTAAGTATTCTTTCAAACGAGAAATCTCCTCCACATCACCTCCTGTTAGAACAATATCATCAACATAGACAATAAGAGCTGTGATCTTACCATGTGCGGAGTGTTTCACAAACAAGGTGTGATCAGCTTGATTTTGCTTAAACCCATATTTCAGCATAGCTTGAGCAAACCTTTCGAATCAAGCCTTAGGCGACTGCCTTAGTCCATAAAGTGACTTTTGGAGCCTGCAGACTTTACTGTTGGACTCAGCATGCGCAAAACTAGGAGGAATATCCATATAGACCTCTTCTGCTAAATCTCCATGAAGGAAGGCATTCTTCACATCAAACTGATGAAGTGACCAATCCAAATTTGCATCAAGAGAGAGTAAGATTCTCACAGAATTCATATTAGCAACTGGTGCAAATGTCTCCTGGTAATCCACCCCATAAGTTTGAGTGAAGCCCTTAGCAACCAGTCTTGCTTTGTACCGTTCTATGGAACCATCTGCTTTGTATTTTACCGTGTACACCCACTTACACCCAACTAGATTTTTGCCTCTAGGTAACTCCACTAACTCCTAAGTGCCACTCTTGCTAAGAGCTCTTATTTCTTCCATCATGGCATGCGTCCATTCAGGAATAGAGAGAGCATCCTGAAAATTGATAAGTAGACTCGCAAAAGACACTTTAGACAAAAAAGCTTTATATGATGAAGACAAGTTAGAATAAGCGACATGATTAGAAATAGGATGCTGAGTACATGACCTGACCCCTTTTATAGTAGCAATGGGAACATCAAGATCTAACATATCAGGAATAAGAGTACAAGAATCAGAATTACCTGGACTCTCAGGAGAGGGGTTTGACTCAGGACACTCATCCGGAGAAGAAGTTGGCAGTAGAGGAAGGAAAGTAGTCTCTTGCATCCAGGTGACTTGCTGTCGGTCCTTGTCCCTGATATAAAATTTGTCGGTCCTTGTCTTCTATCTGTTCAACCATGAGTGGAAGTGGAACAGGAATCTCTTTTTCACACCAAGGCTCCCCCTGAAGGGATGACTGTCAGATCGGAGAGGTCGGAAAGTAAGGCTGACACTCAAAGAAAGTGACATCCATGGAGACAAACCATTTGCGAGTGGGAGGATGATAACACTTATAACCCTTTTTTGTGGCAAAATAACCCAAAAAAACACACTTAAGGGACTTGGGATCTAATTTACCACGAGTGGGCGAATGATTATGGACAAAGTAAACACAGGCAAAAGTCTTAGGAGAAATGGAAAATCCAGAAAAGGGCGACCCGAACAAAACTTGAAGAGGTGTTTGTTTCTGAAGGACTTGGGTAGGAAGACAATTAATCAAATAAGCGGCAATGAGAACCGCTTCCCCCCAATAGGATCGAGGAACCAGCATCTCAAAGGATAGACAACGGGCGACATCAAGAAGATGGCGATTTTTGCGTTCTGCAACACCATTTTGTTGAGGGGTATTAGTGCATGAAGTCTGGTGAATAATGCCATGAGTGGCGAAATAAGTAGTGAGACCAGAGTCAATATATTCCCCCCATTATCAGAACGTAAAATTTTGACAACCACCCAAACTGAGTAACTGAGTACAAACCGTTTTATGGAAGTTTTGAAACACAGAAAATACCTCACTTTTATCTCTCATCAAATAGACCCAAGTAGCCCGGGAACAATCATCTATAAAGGTAACAAACCATTTTCGACCGGTTAAAGACATAAAACGGGATGGACCCCGTACATCAGAGTGAATCAAAGAAAATGGAGCGAAACTTTTATTAATAGAAGAAGCAAAAGAGGTTCTGTGTTGTTTTCCAAGTTGACAAGACTCACATTGAAAATCTGACACATAATTTTTCTCAAAAACAGAAGGAAATAAATGCTTAAGTAATAAAAAGGAGAGATGTCCTAAGCGACGATGCCACAGCCAAATGTCTTCCTTGGTGGATGGTAACTGAATAGCTGAATGAGCCAGCTTGTTGGTCTGATGCAGAATGTAGAGATCATGTTCCTCTCTACTACTGCCAATCCTCTTCCTTATGATGAGGTCCTGAAAAAGACAATGATCAGGAAAAAAACATCACGCTACAATTTAAATCACGGATAATACAACTCAAAGATAAAAGATTAACACCAAAATTTGGAACATGGAGGACAGAGGACAAAGAGAGGGAAGAGGTAGCATGAATTAAACCTTTCCCGGACACCGATGACATAGTACCATCAACAATACACACCTTCCTATACTCTAAAAATAAATTAGAGGAGCCAGACATATGGTTGGAAACACCAGAATCAATAATCCACAGTACAGTCGTATGAGAGAGCAATGCACACAGAGAGGAAGCTAAGTTACCTGAATTGGCAAAAAAAGAAGAGAGTGCACCTATAACAGAAGTGAAGGCTCGACGGTCCAGCAAGTGGCGAAGAGCAATCTCAAAATCCGAGGCAGATAACCTCAAAACATCAGCAGCAGGGGACACAACTGGAGAAGAAGATGGTGGCTCAATAGTGTCTGAAAGATGTGCCCGAGCAATGGCCCCTTGGCCTCTAGATTGACCAGACCTACCCCCTCAAGTACCATGACAATCTCCTCGGACACCAGAAGGAGTCCCATGCAGCTTCCAATAGGTCTCTCGTGTGTCGCGAGGTCGACGGGAGTAATCACAGAAAAGATTATCCTTCTCAGAGGAAGAACGAGAACCACAAGTCACATGGTCTCCATCGCGAGGGGGTGCGGAAACTAGGGCCAAGCGATCAGGAGTAGTAGAAGGAAGCATCGCAGAATGGCAACTCTCCTCATTCTGCACAAAAGCAAAGGCTTCTTGGAGAAAAAGAAGCACATTCATGCCGAGTACTCTGCTTCGAATCGGATCATACTCCACATTAAGGCCTTCCAAGAACTTGAAGGCCCTCTCTTGCGCTACAAATGTCTAGTAACCAACAGAATCAGTGGGACAGACAGGCTTGTAATCCTGAAGGTGATCAAGTTGCTTCCACCAGATTAAGGCCGAATTGTGCAACGTTGAGGCTGTTAAATTAGGATTTTTTAACTTTACTTGCTTATCAAACTATATATTTTGTCTGTTTAATGTCAATCAGATTGTACATAGTCGGAGCATAAAATAGGCAAAAATATAGAATTTGGAGAGAAAAGAGCTTTCCGCACGTGCGTTGATTTTTTTTGCACGTGCATTGACTTTTTCTGCACGTGCGGCCATACCTCGAAAAATGGGCCCGATGTTTTAAACCTGTTGGAAAGATAGCAGAGGTATAAAAAAGGCAATAACGAGGCTGGATAAGGGTTTTGAAATTTTAAAGGAGAAAAAGGAGGCTAGGGTTTGAAAAAAGGTGATTCTCAAGCTTTCAATCCAACTTCTATGGGGTCTTCCATCTCTTCTACCTTTTCCTACTCCTCCATGAGTGGCTAGGCTCTTCCTTTCTACAGTTTTGATGAAACCCTAGGTATGTAATTCGGTTTTCTCTTTGCGTTTTGATTATGTAAATGTTTGAATAAATTGTATGGTGTTTATGAAGTTACGAATATTTATTTTTCATTATCACTTTAAGTATTCTGCTTTCTGTGATTGTTGAATACTTCCCATACAATAGTTTTCTATTCCTTTATATTCAAGGTATGAGACGAACCATACTACGAGGAACGAGTCGTGTCGTTACCCTAGTTTAGAGTGAACAATTCGTACTATTTGAGATGGTTCGTGCCCGTACATTGAACATGATGATTTTCTTGATAAATGCTTCGAATTTGTAGTTGTGAAGTATTATTCCGTTCGAACCGTAACATAATTGAGTCTCAAATTGAAGCTTTATTTATGTAACTAGTGGTGGACTCATTACCCTAGGTTTTTCCCAAAAATCAATAATTTCAATTTTATTTATAATTGCTTGTTTAATCACTTTGTTTGATTTACTTAATATTAGTTTACGAACAACCAATCTTTTAATCAAAATTAATTTAGGAATTTAGCGATTAACTTAGTCTAATTTCACATTTGTCCCTGTGGATCGATACCTGAACTTGCCATTATTCTAAAAGAACTTGGTATAGTTTAGTGTTTATTTTTGGTATGTGTGATGACCCATCAAATTTTGGCACTGTTGCCGGGGACTTCTGGCAAAATTGAGTAATTTAGAGTCACATTCCTATTTTAATTTTTAGTTTAGGATTTTATATTTTAGTGTTGCTAAGTGTGCAGAGTATTTGCAATTAAAACCATCACTGAAGTGCAAGCGAAGCGCAACCAAGTTTTAAACAAAAATACCGCAGCACCAAAGTGCTTTAAAAAAAATAGAAGCAGAAACTTGCAAACAGAGCACCAAAGTGCTAAAAAAAAGAAAGAGCTTAAGTGGATTGGAGACAACGGTCTACACATCAAGCACCGGCAAGATGAGTAAAGCGTTTTCGTTTAACCGCTGTGAGTATTTTCTCCTTTGATATTCTGTTTTTATAACTTAGTGCACAGAGTCAGAACTTAGTGTGTGTGTGTGTGTGTGTGTGATTAGTGTATGCACAGGCCGTTCTTGTTGCCCTGAATTGTGAAATTTAAACCTTGAGCTAGAAAGGACTCCTAGGAAACTTAGAGCCTCTTCTTGTGTTCCCAGGCTTAAATATCCATACCCATACCTTGAACCAATTGAGATGGCAAACCCGAATGGCCTGAATGGGCCTAACCGGACCCTTAAGAATTACTTCACACCCACTGCATATACATCACCATCATGCATCTTGTTACCCGACACTACTGCTGCTCATTATGAGATTAAGTCCAACACCATACAAATGCTCCCATCATTCCATGGATTTGCTCATGATGACCCTTATAAACATCTGCATGAATTTCTAAAAATTTGCTCTACAGTGAGGATCCGGAATTTCACCAATATGTTGCGATTGTTCCCATTTTCATTAAAAGACAAAGCCAAACACTGGCTAAACTCCTTACCTACTAATTCTATCACAACTTGGGACCAATTACAGTAGAAATTTTTGGAGAAGTACTTTCCCATTGGTAAGACCAACCAACTCAGGCAAGCCATCACCAATTTTGCTCAAATTGATGGCGAGCAATTTCATGAGACATGGGAGAGACTTCGTGACCTTCTCCAATAGTGTCCCCACCACCAAGTGCCTGATTGGCAACTTGTTCAGACCTTTTACTAAGGTTTAACTAAGCCTTACCGCCAAATGGTGGATTCATCTTGTGGTGGGACATTCATGTCCAAAAATGACGCCGAGGCATAACAATTATTTGGGAACTTAAGTAATAATTCCCTCCACCATGCCTTCACAGCCCGACAAGTCCGGCAGCCAGTAGTTGGAGCCCCGAAAAGAGGGGGCATTTATGGGGTCGGGCAAAACCTAAAGTTAGCCCAACAGGTAGAGGCATTGTCCCACAAGATGGACCAATTGTTAGCTTCGAGACATGCCCCTACACATCAAGATCAGCCTCAATTTCACGAGGCATATGATATTTGTGCGAGCTCTGCTCATGACTTCAGTGAGTGCCCTTCGGCATCACAATTTCCGAAATTAGTCCAAGAGCATGAGAATGTGGCTCAAGGATTCTCCAACCCAAGTAATGACCCATATTCCAACACATACAATCTGGGATGGAGAAATCACCCTAATTTTTCATAGAGACCTCCTACACAAGGCACTTCTTACAATCTTCCACCACCAAGGTAGAATTTTAATAATTTTACTAACCAATCTTCTTACCGACCACCACAACCATACCGGCAACCACAACCCCGTTTGTTTCTCAAGGCAATTCCGCCTTTGAGACTCAAGTGTTGGAAGCTCTTTTAGAACTTAAGGGTTAGCAACAGTAGTTCACTCCCATACTCACTCCATTGCCAAGCTAAAGGCCCAACTGGGTCAAATGGCTAAACAACATGAATAGGAGAAAGGAGGGAAAATTACCGAGTCAGACTGTGGCCAACCCTAAGGGTCAATATGGGACAGGGGGTTCGGGTGGAAATGGAAAGCACCATAAGTAGGTACAAGTGGTGATTACCTTGAGAAGTGGGAGGGATCGGCCAATTGCGTCTGATGCAACTAGAGCTAAGAAGGGTGACCATAATGGTACACCCAATGAGAGCAAGGGTGAGGGAGAGACACCTAAGAGGGATGACTTAGTTCCTAGCACTTCACATGAGCCTAAGGCACCATATGTGCCTAAGGCACCCTTTCCCCAATGCCTTGATACACCGTCCCCTTTTAATAAGGCGGCGGCATCCATGGAAGCAATGATGGAGGTTTTTAAACAAGTTAAAATCAACCTCCCCTTGTTGGAGGCGATTAAGCAAGTACCCTTCTATGCTAAATTTTTTAAGGACCTTTATACGCAAAAGCGTAAATCTAGGACACACGTGTCCCACGTGTCCCAAAAGGTCGTACTCACAAAGCAAGTAAGCTCCATCTTGTTGAATGACACACCCCCTAAGCTTAAAAACCCGGGTGCCCTAACCATTGCATGCATTATAGGGGACCATTTCATTGATAGGGCCTTGTTAGATTTAGGGGCTAATGTCAATTTGTTGCTATACTCTGTGTACGAAGAATTTGGGCTTGGCGAGTTGAAACCCACTACTATTACTCTCCAGTTAGCTGACTGGTTCCTTAAGGTGCCACGTGGCATGATTGAGGATGTGCTAGTGAAGGTCGATAAGTTTTATTTTCCTGTTGACTTTTTGGTTTTAGACATGGAACTGGTAGCTAGTTCTAGGAAACAAATCCCAGTGATCTTAGGTTGACCTTTCTTTGCTACGGCCAATGCATGCATAAATTGTCATACCGGGGTTATGGAAGTTTCATTTGGGAATGTGCAAGCGAAACTTAATATTTTCCAAGCATTCCAACAACCCAATGAGAGAGAGGAGTGTTTATTTGTGGATGTTGTGGATGGGATTGTGGAGGAGGCTTTACCCTCAATTCTTGTAGAGAACCCTCTAGAGGCTTGTCTAGCTCATTTTGGGTTCGAGAATTTTGATATTGACGGATCAATTGAGGAGGTGAATGCCTTACTTAATTCTTCTTCTACACCGGATTTTCCTCCGTGGAAAACCCAGTTTGAGTCCCTTCCTCCCTAGTCACACCACCTACACTTGAGTTGAAGCCACTCCCAGTCACATTTTTACAGCCAAAGGATACTTTACCTATCATCATTGCATCTGACTTAACCGCTGAGCAGGAAAGTCAATTAATGAGTGTTTTTGTGGCACATCGGAGTGCTATAAGGTGGTCGGTGGCTGATTTGAGAGGGATAAATCCCTCCGTGTGCATGCATTATATACAACTAGGGGAGGACACCAAACCTTCTCGTGAAATGCAACGGAGGCTTAATCCCAATATGAAAGAGGTGGTGAAAAAGGAGGTGTGAAAATTGTTAGATGCGGGTATTATATACCCCATCTTGGATAGCAAGTGAGTGAGTCCCACACAAATGGTGTCCAAGAAATCGGGCATCACTGTTGTTGAGAATGAGAGAGGAGAGTTAGTCCCCACACGAACCACTACTGGGTGGCGAGTGTGCATTGATTATAGGAGATTGAATTCCATGACTAGGTAGGATCATTTTCCCTTACCTTTAGTGGGGCAGGGTTTTTATTATTTTCTTGATGGCTACTCGGGATATAATCAAGTCTCAGTGTATCCCGCTGACCAGGAAAAAACCACATTCACTTGCCCTTTTGGCACTTTTGCTTATAGGCACATCCTTTTTGGGCTATGTAATACATTGGCGACTTTTCAACGGTGTATGATGGCCATTTTCTCTGATATGGTGGATAAATTCTTAGAGGTTTTCATGGATGATTTTTCTATGTTTGGACCGTTTTTTGAGGAATGCCTTAGGAATTTAACTAGAGTGTTGAAACGATGTACTGAGGCAAACTTGATTTTGAGTTGGGAGAAGAGCCATTTTATGGTTCGTGAGGGTATAACGTTGGGACACATTGTGTCCCCTCGAGGTATAGAGGTGAACAAAACTAAAGTTGACCTCATTGCAAGCCTTCCTCCACCCACTTTTGTGCGTCAAGTCTGTTCTTTCTTAGGGCATGCAGGTTTTTACCGTAGGTTCATCAAAGACTTTAGTAAAATATACCGTCCTTTGTGTAGTTAACTTGCTAAGAACGCACCTTTTATCTTTGATGAGGCATGTCTGAAAGCCTTTGAAACACTAAGAGTGGCCCTTACCAGCGCCCCAATCATGAAATCACTAGATTGGTCGCTTTCCTTTGAAATCATGTGTGATGCCTCAAATTATGATGTTGGGGCCAATGGATCAATAGGGCATCATATGCTATATACTATGCTAGTCGTACTCTCTCGGATGCACAATTGAATTACACTATGACCGAGAAAGAGTTACTAGCCGTGGTCTTTGCCTTAGATAAGTACCGATCCTATCTCGTAGGTTCCAAGGTCATAGTCTTCACTTACTATCTAAGAAAGAGACCAAACCTAAATTGATTAGATGGATTTTGTTGCTTCAGGAATTTGACCTAGAGATCCGAGATAAGAAAGGGTCTGAGAATATGGTGGCGGATCACCTCTCTCGAGTCCTTGTTTAGTATACTAGTGACCATCTAACTTTGCATGATTTGTTTCCGGACGAACAACTTCTTGTGGTGTCACGAGCGAGCCCCCCGTTGTTTGCACATATTGTGAATTACTTAACCATTGGGCAAATGGACAAATTCCTCAAAATTGGTCTAAGCAAGACAAAGACCGATTCTTTTCACAGGCCAGGTATTATTTTTGAGAGGATCCAGGGTTGTTCAAATATTGCTCTAACCAAGTAATCCGATGGTGTGTGCCGGAGAGTGAGGTGCATAGCATTCTTACATTTTGTCATTTTCCTGCAGGTGGCGGTCATTTTAGTGGGCATAAAACGGCCGCCAAGGTTTTACAAAGCGGGTTTTATTGGCCCACCATTTTTAAAGATACCCATCAATTTTGTAGAACTTGTTTGCGCTGTCAACAAATAAGTTCGATATCTAGTCGTGACATGATGCCAATGTCTCCTATTCTTGTGGTAGAGATCTTTGATGTTTGGGGGGGTTGATTTTATGGGACCTTTCCCGTCGTCATTCGGATTTGAGTATATTCTCTTGGCAGTGGATTATGTGTCTAAGTGGGTGGAGGAGATAGCTACCCGAACAAACGATCATAAAGTAGTAATCAAATTTTTGCATGAAAACATCTTTAGTCGTTTTGGGTTTCCTAGAGCCATAATAAGTGACCAGGGTACGTATTTTTGTAACTGGTTCTTTGAGTCGATAGTTAAGAAATACTCTATCACTCATAAAGTTGGCACTCCATACCACCCTCAAACTAGTGGCCAAGTGGAAGTCTTAAATAGGGAGGTGAAGCACATAACAGAGAAAACGGTGAGGCCAAATAGGAAAGATTAGTCAAAACGTTTGATTGATGCATTATGGGCCTACCGCACTGTTTATAAGACACCCATTGAGATGTCACCATATAGGGCGGTGTTAGGCAAAGCTTGCCATCTCCCAGTTGAACTTGAGCACTGAGCGTTGTGGACCATAAAGAAGTTTAACTTTGATATGGTCGCGGCTGGGCTCAACCGGAAATTGCAACTCAATGAGTTGGAGGAAATTCGGAATAATGCATATGAGAGTTCGAGAATTTTTAAAACTCGGACTAAGGAATTCCATGACAAGCACATTAATAGAAAATCCTTTGAACCCGGTCAAAAAGTGTGGCTTTTTAACTCAAAATTGAGACTCTTTCCGGGTAAGCTTAGATCAAGATGGGATGGTTCCTTTGTGGTTGTAGAGGCATTTATTCATGGCACCGTTGAGGTGTAAGATCCAAAGAATGGCCACACTTTCAAAGTGAATGGCCAAAGACTGAAGCCATATAGGGATTGAGAATGGAGATATGATTGAGTCCATTGCTTTAATGGACCCTTGTTACTTTGATCGAGAAATTGAAGTCTTGATCTCTTTTCTTTCCTTTCTATTCTATTATATTTTTCTTTATTCTTGTTGTGCTTTAATTGACGTCTAGGAGGCTTTAAATTCTCTAAAGGTGTAATTCCTTTGGTGTTAGCCGTGCCCGAATGGCATCTGACGGTCTAATATAGCCACCTAACTGTGTTTGTAGTGAGTTCTTAGGAGACCAACTTAGACGGTGGAAATTAGAGTTCGAATGGCAAAGCCTATAACACAAGGATTTGGAATTTCCGAGACTAAAGTCTGGTTTGAATACCCAGGGGTGTGGAGATTGCTTCAAAACCACCTCGGCTTGAACTCTATATGGCAGCCCCATAAGTTGAGTTAGCCTTAGTCGCCTCGATTCTGGATACCGAATCAACCTAGTTTGTCACCCTATTGAAGAATAGGAAAAGTTACAAACACAGTTAGGGAGAAAAGTAGTACCTGTGATTTTCGGGTGAAGATTATACTTTTGGTGAGCATTTAGTTATTTTAGTAATGCTTTATTCATTACGGATGTGAAACGAAGGTAGAAATGATTTGAATTTTTACTTGGGTTGTCATTCTTTGTAAATTATTTGGGTTGCAATTAAAAAAAATAAAAAAATAAAAATCCCGCACGTGCGGCACAACCCACCGCACGTGCAGAAGATATTTCAATTCACAATTTGCACACTGCTTTAAATGCAGGTACGTGGGGGTGGTGCGTCGCAGTCAACGCGCGTGCGGCCTGGGTTTCACACGTGCTGGAAAAATTCCTGGAATTTTTTTTGAGCCTGCTTTAATTGCAGATGCGGGTGTGGTGCAGCAATAGAGCCGCACGTGCGGCTTGATCCCCGCACGTGCGGAATGTCGTTCCAAATAAATAAATAAATTTCTTTATTTTTATTTATTTATTTATTTTTATTTTTTCATTTTTATTTTATTTTATTTTATCTAATTGATTATTATTATTTTTTAGTTTATTTTCGTTTTTGAAAAAAAAAATTTGACCTCATCAAAAGCCTAACCCACTTTTCTCACAATCACTCTCACAGATTGTCTCTCCCTCTCTCTCTCTCTCTCTCTCTACCTCTCATAGTCTCTCTCTCTCTCTCTCTCTCTCTCTCTCTCTCTCTACCTTATCATCTTCTTCCAACCTTTCTCTTTCACTCAAGCCCCACCACCACTAACCTCCTTTTGGAATAATCTTTTGTGTAAAAAATAAATTGAAACAAATCAAACAAATAAAATAAATTACGTACCGAATTTATTTTACCGAACCGAATAAAAA
>NW_021024982.1:241216-280921 GCF_004153795.1 Camellia sinensis | reverse complement strand
AATAAATAAATAATAATAATAATCTTCTGCTGATCTCTTTGTGGTCATAGTATTTGCTTATTCCTCCACCATCTTCCGAGTTTTGTGATTGGCATTGGGTTTGAGGGTTACTTAGTAGGCAATAGTCCATTGGCAAATTCATAGTGAGTCCACAACCTCCCAGCCACCTAAGAGCGAGAGTTTCCTTACCTTTCTACTATGATTGATAAATCATCATCCCGACCTTAAAACACCACTTCTCTTATCAATGGTTATGAACTATCTAGCGTAGTCTCAGAGTCTAATTATTTTCTTGAGAGTAGTAGGGAAGACTGGGGTATGTTGATGGCAGATATCAGCACCCCTCACCACAGACCCCGATTATGATCAATGGGAGATCACAACTCCTCTTATTATGAGCTTGTTGATACATTCTATGGTCTCGGAGATTGGAGAGGGTATCTCTCTATCAGATCAAATCTGCATAGATAATTAGAGGAGGTCGCTGACTACACTTACTCCCGGAAGGGGAACTTTCTCCACAGATTTTCAGGAGTTATGTTCGCTCCATTGAAAAAGGTCGGTACAAAGTGAGATGAGATTTTCCATTTTTACTTCCTTAGCAATGGATGGTTGATGGTCGTTTACACACATCAAAAATAAATATAAACTATACCAATTCTTTGAATAATGTGCAAGTCAGGTATCGATCTACAGGAGATAAATGTGTAAATTAGACTAATTTAATCGCTAAATTCCAATAATTTGATTAAAAGAGATTGGTTGTTCATACAACTAATATTAAGATTGGTTGTCTCTTGAAGTAGTAGAGGGAATATGGGGTTATGTTGATGCGAATCCAGGCACTCTTACCACAGACCCGAGTTATATCAGTGGGAGATCACCAACTCCTTATTATGGTTAGGGTTGATACATTCTATATCCAGAGATTGGAGAGGGCTATCTCTCTATTGACATACAATATATTTGGGGCCGTATACCACCTACACCCGCGGATGGAACTCTCACGGGCTTTCGAGTTATGTTGCTTCATTGAAAAGTCGGACAAGGTGAATGACGATCCTCCAATATTTTATCTTCCTTACGCATGGGTGGTGTGGGTCGTTACACACCAAAATAATATATTAACTATAACCAAATATTTATAGGCAATAAATTGGCAAGCTTCAGGTATCGATCCACTGAGATAAATGTGAAAATTAGTACTAGAGTAAAGATTCACTAAATTCCTAAATTAAATTTTGATTAAAAAGATTGGTTGTTCATAACTAATATTAAGAATCAAAGCAAGTGATTAACTAGCAATTATATTATAAATTGGACCATTATTTGATTTTTGGGAAAAACACTAGGGAAGTGAGGTCCATCCCTCAGTTACATAAATAAATTCAATTTGAGACTCAATTATGTTACGGTTCGACGGAATAATAGTTCGCAACGAACAAATTCGAAGCATTTATCAAGAAAATCTCACGTTCAATGACGAGCATGAACCCATCTGCAGGCTAGTACGAAGTTCACTATCTAAACTAGAGGGTAGCGATATCACGACTCGTTCCTTCGTAGTATGGTTTCGTCTCAATACCTTGAAATATGAAAGGAATAGATAATATTGTTATGGGAAGATTTAACAATCACAAGAAGTAGAATACTTAAAGAGATAAATGAAAATAAAATATTTCGTAACTCTAATAACACCATACAATTTGTTTTAAACCTTTACATAATCAAACGCAAAGAGAAAACCGAATTACATAGCTAAAGGTTTCATCAAAACCCCAGAAAGGAAGAGCCTAGGCCATCATTGAGGAGTAGGAAAAGGTGGAAGAGATGGAAGACCCATAGAAGTTGGATGAAAGAGCTTGAGAATCACCTTTTTCCAAACCTTAGGCCTTCTCTTTCTCCTTCAACAATTGTCAGAACGCTCATCCGTCTCTTCTTTGCTTTTTTTTAACCTCTATTGTCTTGTCAAACAGGTTTAAAACATGGGCCTGTTTTCCGAGGTATGGCCGTCGTTGCGGAAAAGCTCTTTTCTCTCCCAAATTTTGTATTTTTGTCCCATTTAATGCTCTAAACTATGACAACCTGATTGACATAAACAACTAAAATATATAGTTTAACAAGCAAGTAAAGTTAAGAGAGATCCTAATTAACAGCTTCAATGTTGCACATTCCAGCCTGTATCACATCCCTCAACTTACAACTTGCTAGTCTCAAGCAAAAAGCATAAATAATAAAAATAAAATAAATATAAAATAATTAAACAAATTAGCTATTTCCCTTTCGTGGGAAGAACGTTGCAATTTAGCATATCCAACAAAGCCTTAAACCACAAAGTTACCCTAAGTGGATGAGTAAAGTCTCCGTAGGGTTTCCCAGAAATGAACCACAAACATTAACATTTCACTCTATCTAGCAACAATCAATCACACTACACTCACTCAGAATTAACTTATGTGGCCACTATCAGTGCAATATTAAGGAAAACCAATTATTAAAAAAGTTTCCATTTGAAGGCACAGTAGACAGAGCATGAAGGATCTATTGAGTAGAGACCGTAATTCAGTTATTACACAAAATCTATTTACTTGCTTGAATGTTTAGTAGCACACATGCATCAAGTAACCTCGAGTGTAACGTGCAATCTCCATAACTATTAATTGGACCACAATAATAGCCTAGTGTAATCTATATAAACCCCCAACACTAATAGACAAGATTAAATTTGCAAATAGGATTCTCAAAATGTTTTTTTTTCTTTTGTTGGAAAGACTGTGCATGTCTTGATCCATTAAGTGTCTAATTAACATGTAGCAAGTATTGGACCAATGATTCCCAACAAGACGGTTTAATAGGCACTAGGGTGTTGAAGACACCCTCGCGGCTTTAATAACTGTAGTTGAAAGGTTACGAATCGAACAAGTCTTTTTTCCTTAACTGTTACAATTGTCTAGTTTCCTTAAGCTTCTAATTAACCTGCTACCAAGTATTGGGCCAATGACTCCCAAACCAGACGGTTTTAGGGCACTAGTGTTGAAAACATCCTACGAACTTAATAACTGCGAGTTAAAAGGTTAACGAACCCAAACAAGTGAGTTTTTTTTATTTTATTTTTTATATTGATTTATTTGAGAATCAAGGTTGTCATTTATTCTTCCTGCAACACTAGTATTATTAACTGATGTACTATGAAGCATGGACACCAGGATTTCATGTTGTGGCGTTCTGACATGCGGACCACCGCCGGGGACACGTGGACACGCCAGAGGACACATACGGGACACGGCCTGGCGTGGCGTGTCCCGTTTAAAATTTAATTATTTTTTTTTTTTCAGGGGACACGGCGGAGACACGCAGTGTCCAAATCTGGACACTAAATGAAGTAAAAAAGAAGAGTAAAAGAGAAGAGTAAAGGTCTTGAAACAAACCGGACTTATTGATCCAGTACAATCTGCCGCTGTCGATTCTCCATGACTTCGACCACCGTAAGCCGTCGACCTGGACCCCGTATCCCTTCGACTTCGACGATCCAAATCGCCTTCGACTTCGACGAGCTCTCTCTCTTCCTCCCCTCGTTGATGCGATCGCGATCGCGGATCCGATCGCTTCTTCCTCTCTCTCCGTTGTCGTCTTTATTTCTTTCATCTTCTTTGATTCATATATATATATATATACTATTATAATAATAATCAGTTATAAGATGACGTCAATTAGTTATTTTTATATAACTATTATAATTGTATTATATAACATATATATTATGTAACAGTTATTATACATTAATAATTATAATTTAATAAATAATACATATTATATAGATCATATATACTTATACATATTAATAAAATAAAATAAAAAACACATGTATGTAAAATAAAATAAAAAATTAATTGCAACACATTATTTAAAAAATATAATAATAAATAAAATATTAATGATAAATATATTATATGTATAATAACTGTTATATAATATATTACTGATGATGTGTGAATATAATAGTTGTTACATAATAATAATAGTTATATAATAATAACTAAGTTGACGTCATCCTTATAACTATTATAATAATAATAGTTATATATATATATATGAATCAAGAAGATAAAAGAAGATAAAGACGCAAGAGAGAGAGAGGAAGAAGCGATCGATCACGATCGCGAGGGAGAGAGAGAGCTCGTCGAAGTCGAAGGGGATAGAGGTTGAGGTCGACGGCTTACGGTGGTCGAAGTCATGGAGATCGACAGGCGAGTTGACTGGATCAAAGTCCAAGTTTGTTTCAAGACCTTTACTCTTCTCCTTGTATCAGGATCCTCTAGAGTAAAGAATCCTGAAGTGATCTCCTAGAGTGAGAGATCTGACGGCTGAAATCAAAACTAATCAAAACGGCGTCGTTTTGGTTAGTAAGTGAAAAAAAAGAAAAAAAGAAAAAGAGGAGTTTGATTTCAAAAACACAACCTCTGTTTCTAATGCTTCCCCATTTTTAGCCTTTCCTTCCTATTCAACCCAAAACCTTTTGATTCTTATTCTTTATTCCTAAGTTCATGAACTACCCATAAAAAATATGAGGACTCAAAACCAAAACATAGCAAGTTGGGTCATCAGTTTTCTTATTGATTAAAATCAATCTTCTTCAAACCCATTTCTCAATCAATCTCCAACACGGAAGACAAAGACCCAGATTTTTCTTCCCCCAAACTCCTCCCCACAATCACCCAGGTATAACAATATTCATTTTGCCCTTATTCTATTTAAAATAAATTTTTTTATTATTTTTTCAGTGAATCAAGCATAAAAATAGAGTTTGATTAATAACCCATTTCAAAAGTGCTCTGTTTCTTTTCTGTGAATAGGTTGTGGAAGAGCTGAAAGAGCTATGGAGAATGGCTTTGCCAATAACAGCAATGAACTGTTTAATGTGAGTATAATCTATAAAAATGTTTTTGAAATTGTTTAACTTACTTTCATGGCTGCCGAGAAGAAGAGAGAGAGTCTCTCTATTCTTTCATATTTGCAGGAACCTGTTCGTCATTTTGAACCAGAGCAGAAATTTTTTTTTTTTTTTTCTTTCAATTTACTAACCAAAACGACGTCGTTTTGGTTAGTTTTGATTTCAGCCACAGGATCTCTCACTCTAGGAGATCACTTCAGGATTCTTTACTCTAGAGGATCCTGATACCTTCTCCTTTACTCTTCTTTTTTGCTCTTTATGTTCAGATTTGGACACGCATGTCTAGATTTGGTGGACACGCGTGTCTCCGCCGTGTCCCCTGCAAAAAAAAATAATTAAATTAAAAGGACACGCCACCCGGCGTGTCCCGTATGTGTCCTCGGCGTGTCCACGTGTCCCCGGCGTGTCCCCATGTCAGACACTGCCACGGCATGAAATTTGCCGTGTCCATGCTTCATAGTACATCATTAATAATTGCTAGTGTTGCAAGAAAGAATAAATGACTAGCCTTGATTCTCAAAATAAATCAATATAAAAAAATAAAATAAAAAAACACTCGACTTGTTTGGGGTAGCCTCTTTAACTCGAGTTATTAAGTCCGTAGGGATGTTTTCACACCTAGTGCCCTAAAACCGTCTGGTTTGGGAGTCATTGGCCCAATACTTGCTACATGGGTTAATTAGAAAGCTTAAGGAACCTAGACATTGTACAGTTAAGGAAAATAAGGAAAAAGACTTGTTCGGATTCGTAACCTTTTCAACTCAAGTTATTAAGCCTGTAGGGTTGTCTTCACACCTAGTGCCCTAAAACCGTCAGGTTTGGGAATCATTGGCTCAATACTTGCTACATGGGTTAATTAGAAAGCTTAATGGATCAAGACATTGCACAGTCTTTCCAAAAAAAAAAAAAAACATTTTGAGAATCCTATTTGCAAAAGTTTAATCTTGTCTATATATGTTGGGGGTTATTATGAGTTACACTAGGCTATTATTGTGGTCAATTAACTAGTTATGGAGATTGCACGTTACACCGAGGTTACTGATGATGTGTGCTACTAACATTCACAAGTACATAGATTTGTGTAATACTGAATTACGGTCTCTACTCCATAGATTCCTTCATGCTTGTATACTGTGCCTTCAATGACTTATAATGTCTTAATATTGCACTATAGTGGCACATAAGTTAATTCTTGAGTAGTGTAGTGTGATTGATTGTTGCTAGATAGATGTAAATATGTTAATATTTGTGGGTATCATTTCTGGAAACCCTCACGAGACTTTACTCATCCACTTAGGGTAACTTTGTGGTTTAAAGGCTTGTTGCATATGCTAAATGCAACCGTTCTTCCCACGAAAGAGGAAATAGCTAGATTTTGTTTAATTTTATTTTATTTTATTTTATTTTATTTTTATTGCTTGCTTGAGGACTAGCAAGTTGTAAGTTGAGGGATGTGATTAAGGCTGAATTGTGCAACATTGAAGCTGTTAATTAGGATCTCTCTTAACTTTACTTGCTTGTCAAACTATATATTTTATGTTTGTTTAATGTCAATCAGGTTGTACATAGTTAGAGCATTAAATGGGCAAAAATACAAAATTTGGAGAGAAAAGAGCTTTCCGCACGTACGGCCATACCTCGGAAAACAGGCCCGATGTTTTAAACCTGTTTGAAAGACAATAGAGGTAAAAAAAAGGCAAGAAAGAGACCGGATGAGCGTTCTGAAATTTTGAAGGAGAAAGAGAAGGCTAAGGTTTGGAAAAAGGTGATTCTCAAGCTTTCAATCCAACTTCTATGGGGTCTTCCATCTCTTCCACCTTTTCCTACTCCTCCATGAGTGGCTAGGCTCTTCCTTTCTGGGGTTTTGATGAAACCTTAGCTATGTAATTCGGTTTTCTCTTTGCGTTTTGATTATGTAAAGGTTTAAACAAATTGTATGGTGTTTATGAAGTTACAAATATTTATTTTTCATTATCTCTTTAAGTATTCTACTTTCTGTGATTGTTAAATGCTTCCCATACAATAGTTTTCTATTCCTTCATATTCAAGGTATGAGATGAACCATACTACGAGGAACGAGTCGTGTCGCTACCCTAGTTTAGAGCGAACGATTCGTACTACTTGAGATGGTTCGTGCTCGTACATTGAACGTGATGATTTTCTTGATAAATGCTTCAAATTTGTCGTTGCGAACTATTATTCCGTTCGAACCGTAACATAATTGAGTCTCAAATTGAAGCTTTATTTATGTAACTAGGGGTGGACTCATTACCCTAGGTTTTTCCCAAAAATCAATAATTCCAATTTTATGTATAATTGATAGTTTAATCACTTTGTTTGATTTACTTAATATTAGTTTATGAACAACCAATCTTTTAATCAAAATTAATTTAGGAATTTAGTGATTAACATAGTCTAATTTCACATTTATCCCAGTGGATCGATACCTGAACTTGCCATTATTCTAAAATAATTTGGTATAGTTTAGTATTTATTTTTGGTGTGTGTAACGACCCATCACCACCCATTGCTAAGGAAGATAAAATATTGGAGGATCGTCATCTCACCTTGTACCGACTTTTCAATGAAGCAACATAACTCGAAAGCCCGTGAGAAGTTCCCATTCCGGGTGTAAGTGGTAGTCACGGCCTCCTAAATATTATGTGTAGTGTCAATAGAGAGATAGCCCTCTCCAATCTCTGGGATCATAGAATGTATCAACCAACCCATAATAAGGGAGTTGGTGATCTCCCACTGATCATAACTCGGGTCTGTGGTAAGGGGTGCCTGGATTCTGCCATCAACATACCCCATATTCCCTCTACTCTTCAAGAACAACCAATCTTAATATTAGTTTATGAACAACCAATCTTTTAATCAAAATTAATTTAGGAATTTAGCGATTAAATTAGTCTAATTTCACATTTATCCCTGTAAATCGATACCTGAACTTGCCATTATTCTAAAAGAATTTGGTATAATTTAGTATTTATTTTTGATGTCTGTAACGACCCATCACCATCCATTGCTAAGGAAGGTAAAATATTGGAGAATCGTCATCTCACCTTGTACCGACCTTTCAATGGAGCGACGTAACTCGAAAGTCTGTGAGAAGTTCCCCTTCCGGGAGTAAGTGGTAGTCACGACCTCCTAAATATCCTGTGCAGTGTCTATAGAGAGATAGCCCTCTCCAATCTCCAAGACCATAGAATGTATCAACCAACCCATAATAAGGGAGTTGGTGATCTCCCACTGATCATAACTCGGGTCTGTGGCGAGGGGTGCCTGGATTCTGGCATCAACATACCCCATCTTCCCTCTACTCTTCAAGAAAATAATCAGACTCTGTGACTACGCTAGATAGTTCTAACCATTGAATAGAGAAGTGGTGATTTCAAGGCCAGGATTGAGATTATTAATCATAGTAGAAAGGATAAGGAAACTCTCGCTCTTAGGTGGCTGAGAGGTTGTGGACTCACTAGTGAAATTTGCCATGAATATTCTACTAAGTAACCCTCAAACCCAATGCCAATCACAAGCTCGGAAGATGGTGGAGGAATAGCAAACACTATGACCACAAAGAGATCAGCAGAAGATTATTATTATTATTTTATTTTATTTTTCTAACGTAGCATCATTTTTTTTCTCTTTTTTTTTTTCTTTATTTTATTTTATTTTATTTTTAACTAACTAACCATTATAACTTTATAAGAAGAGAGAGAGAAAGAGAGAGAGAGACGACACTGCGAGAAAGAGTCGACAGCAACCTAGGAGATGCTGACAGAAGCCAAGGAAGCCAAGGAAGCCAAAGAGGCTGTCGACAGGCCCTAGGGTGCCTTACGATGGCCTGGGTGAGGCCCTAGAGTGCCGACAGACCCCCTAGGAGACTGATGATGGCCTGGATGGACTGTGGGATGACAGACGATGGTCTGGGTGAGAGGCTACTGTGGCCGATTGGGCTCCTGGGAAGATAGAGCTACCGGCAGACAAGAATAAGGTATGGGCTAGGGTTTAGGCTCTGATACCATGTAGTTTAGAGAAGAGAAAGAGTTAGGGAATGAGGTAGACTTCATTCCCTTTTATATTGATAATATTGAGTAATTACAGGAGAACCATAAGGCATAATATAAGGAAACACAATCACACAATTACGTATTTCCTATCCTGATAATAATTCCTATTCTAACATAAACTAACCTTGCCTCTCCATCGAATTTACAGACACAAATACACAGCTACTAGAATGCTCGTACATTGAACGTGATGATTTTCTTGATAAATGCTTCAAATTTGTCGTTGCGAACTATTATTCCGTTCGAACCGTAACATAATTGAGTCTCAAATTGAAGCTTTATTTATGTAACTAGGGATGGACTCATTACCCTAGGTTTTTCCCAAAAATCAATAATTCCAATTTTATGTATAATTGCTAGTTTAATCACTTTGTTTGATTTACTTAATATTAGTTTATGAACAACCAATCTTTTAATCAAAATTAATTTAGGAATTTAGTGATTTACTTAGTCTAATTTCACATTTATCTCAGTGGATCGATACCTGAACTTGCCATTATTCTAAAATAATTTGGTATAGTTTAATATTTATTTTGGTGTGTGTAACGACCCATCACCACCCATTGCTAAGGAAGATAAAATATTGGAGGATCGTCATCTCACCTTGTACCGACTTTTCAATGAAGCAACATAACTCGAAAGCCCGTGAGAAGTTCCCATTCCGGGTGTAAGTGGTAGTCACGGCCTCCTAAATATTATGTGTAGTGTCAATAGAGAGATAGCCCTCTCCAATCTCTGGGATCATAGAATGTATCAACCAACCCATAATAAGGGAGTTGGTGATCTCCCACTGATCATAACTCGGGTCTGTGGTAAGGGGTGCCTGGATTCTGCCATCAACATACCCCATATTCCCTCTACTCTTCAAGAACAACCAATCTTAATATTAGTTTATGAACAACCAATCTTTTAATCAAAATTAATTTAGGAATTTAGCGATTAAATTAGTCTAATTTCACATTTATCCCTGTAGATCGATACCTGGACTTGCCATTATTCTAAAAGAATTTGGTATAGTTTAGTATTTATTTTTGATGTGTGTAACGACCCATCACCATCCATTGCTAAGGAAGGTAAAATATTGGAAAATCGTCATCTCACCTTGTACCGACCTTTCAATGGAGCGACATAACTCGAAAGTCTGTGAGAAGTTCCCCTTCCGGGAGTAAGTGGTAGTCACGACCTCCTAAATATCCTATGCAGTGTCTATAGAGAGATAGCCCTCTCCAATCTCCGAGACCATAGAATGTATCAACCAATCCATAATAAGGGAGTTGGTGATCTCCCATTGATCATAACTCGGGTCTGTGGTGAGGGGTGCCTGGATTCTGCCATCAACATACCCCATCTTCCCTCTACTCTTCAAGAAAATAATTAGACTCTGAGACTACGCTAGATAGTTCTAACCATTGAATAGAGAAGTGGTGATTTTAAGGTCGGGATTGAGATTATCAATCATAGTAGAAAGGATAAGGAAACTCTCGCTCTTAGGTGGCTGAGAGGTTGTGGACTCACTAGTGAAATTTGCCATGAATATTCTACTAAGTAACCCTCAAACCCAATGCCAATCACAAACTCGGAAGATGGTGGAGGAATAGCAAATACTATGACCACAAAGAGATCAGCAGAAGATTATTATTATTATTTTATTTTATTTTTCTAACGTAGCATCATTTTTTTTCTCTTTTTTTTTATCTTTATTTTATTTTATTTTATTTTTAACTAACTAACCATTATAACTTTATAAGAAGAGAGACAGAAAGAGAGAGAGAGTAGAACACTGAGAGAGAGACGACATTGCGAGAGAGAGTCGACAGCAGCCTAGGAGATGCTGACAGAAGCCAAGGAAGCCAGAGAGGCTGTCGATAGGCCCTAGGGTGCCTTACGATGGCCTGGGTGAGGCCCTAGAGTGCCAACAGACCCCCTAGGGGACTGATGATGGCCTGGATGGACTGTGGGATGACAGACGATGGTCTGGGTGAGAGGCTACTGTGGCCGACTGGGCTCCTGGGAAGATAGAGCTACCGACAGACAAGAATAAGGTATGGGCTAGGGTTTAGGCTCTGATACCATGTAGTTTAGAGAAGAGAAAGAGTTAGGGAATGAGGTAGACTTCGTTCCCTTTTATATTGATAATATTGAGTAATTACAGGAGAACCATAAGGCATAATATAAGGAAACACAATCACACAATTACGTATTTCCTATTCTGATAATAATTCCTATTCTAACATAAACTAACCTTGCCTCTCCATCGAATTTACAGACACAAATACACAGCTACTAGAAAAATAAATTGCAGAGGGCAAAACTTACCGACTGTGGAAAACAGCACTCCAGAACCATGAGTTGATTGCTAAGAGGGAATAGATATGCCACAAGCTGGTATAATCATAGTATGGTTTCTTATCTGGTTTTAGTGGCAGCTTGTGGTACAGAAGGGTGAAAAAGGACAGCCAACCACGGAAATGCATTGCGAGGTTGAGTGCTGAGAGAGCTACAGAAACAGGCTCCTGAGTAATTGTATGACATTAATATAGGAATTTAATCAACATGTGCAAACTAGAAAATTACGACAGCACTTTCTACTGCAAAGGAAGGTGGTACCAAGGTATAAAGCTGTAAAATAACGAACCTGAATCCCATATACACGCTGAAAGGGCCATTTACCATGATATTTCACAGGCCCAAGACCAAGTGATGCCCTTTCTTTCTCTGTGTCCACCATACAATAGTAACGGCAATCACTTTGGCAATCCCATTGTCTCCACTGCCAGTAAAGAGGTTCTTGCATGTACCAATGACCATCAAGTGAGTCACCATCCAAAGGGAATTTGCAGTGTGGAAAGCATCTATCCCCAACACATCCCGTATTTTTGCATAGGTCTACACAAAACCTAAAATTCATCGAACCACAATCTCAGGAAACCACACTTTGTCTAATCCACATAACATATAAATCATTACAAACAATGTTATGTTTATTGGGATATTATTATGGAGAAGAAAACAAATATATATATCCTTTTTAAGATTTAAACCTATGTTACCTAGAACATGGATCGTTCCGGTACATGGAACGGGAATGGGAACGTGGTACGCCACATACTCTAAAATGTAGTACGATAGGAGTAGACTTATATATATTACACTTAAGAATTTAAGGTACTTTTCTAATAATTTTTTTTTTCTTCTTAATGTAGCAAATCATTTCTATGAAAATCATTACCCATTTTTGATGTTTGTGACTTGTCAAAACTTAACTCATCTTAGATTTTAGTTTATATATTTTATTTTTGCCTCCTAAGGTAACATCTAAGGAAATATATTGAAAAAAACTTTTGGGATTGCTTCAGATCACTAAATTTACTGTTTTGGAACGAAAGTGTACCATGTTTCGGAACGTGTGTACCAATACGTAATTCGCTAGGGTATTAGCGTTTTCTGGTAACATAGATTTAAACTAAGAAATGGAAACAAAATAAAATTTCAGCAACCCCTACTCAAAGGTACTTGTTCAACAAAGTGAATAAACCAAAGTCATGACAACAATCAAATCTAAAGGAAAATGATGTGTACTATATCATGTAGTACCCATACCCATGTAAAATGTTTTCCATAACCATTACAAGTAAAAAAGAAAACAAACAAATAAATAAATAAATTCAACAATCAAATACTAATTTAAAATGACAATTCAACATCGTCAACAGTTAAGCACTAATTAAAATATCAAGAGAGAGAATGCTACTTATTTGTATTGTTAAGAATACAGGAGAATACTATACAATGATGATTAACAAAGACATGTTTACATAGTGACGATTAGGAAATTATACTCATGGCAAGATAACCATGTCTATGGTCGTGTCTAGAAACAGAACACGTGTATCCATGACATGTCCCCAACATTTCCAGGCTAAGAAAAATAATTTTAAATAAAAAATGAAACGACACATGGCGTGTCCAATATGTGTCTCAACATGTTCAAGATGAGTTGGTGTGTTGAACATGGCTACAACAACCAAGTTGAAGTGTTTGTGCTTCATAGGCTTCAACCATGGGTTGGGAGGTCGGGAACAAATTCCAATACAACTTGGGTTGGGCCTCAACGAAACCCTCAACCCAGCTGAACCAACCCAAGTTGTAGCCCTATAACAAACTCCAAATCATGAAGCTAAGTGACTTGAATGTTCTAATAAGTACAATGCCTATGTACTTAATAAAATAATAAATAATGAAGAAGGATTACCTATAAAATGGATCAACATCACCAGCACTAGCATCAAGTACTCCGACAAGAAATGCAAGCACCACAAAGAAACCAATCCAATAATGATCTATCATCTGATTAGAAGATCAATAAGAAATTATAAGCAAAAAAAATTGGTGACATAATATTTGAGAGAGAAGTTTAGCTTCGTTTCATGAGACTCGACTCTCATCCACTACATTTAGGCCTAACATTTTACTTCTTTCACAGTTTTTTCCCAATCAAACCGCCCTTTGTCAAACCCTGAGCCCTTCAAACAGAAGGGTCGGGTCAGTTGGTTTTTTAAAGCTGTTTCGAATTAGTGGATTGGGCCGGTTAAAACAACCAAGTGAAAAAATAAAAATAAAAGGACCGATACATTAATTCAAAAAAAAAAAGAAGAAGAAGAAGTAAACATCTACATTTTTAGCTGCACAAACAAACTAATGCTGCAACACATCATACATAGGAGGGTAAATTGTGAGATATTTATTGGATGAGGTTTTTTTCAACTAGACAAATGCATCAACACAGAAAAGAAAAAACATAAATATTGGAACCCAAATTGAGATTAAAAAAATGAAATGTGAACATTGTAAAAAGAAACAATTAAACACGATTCAATGCAGGAAACATCAAACATCTGCATTCTTCCTCACCTAGGTCTAACGCATCAAAACTCACAAAAAAATCTAACTGATGAACAAAAGTAGAATGCATAAATTACATTGCATCAAAAAAGTAGACCGCATCAATCAAAAGCAAAATTCTTCGATATCACCGATAATTCGATGAACAGATACATAAATTACCAGCCAAGTAACAAGCCAAATCAACAAATGAAAAAAAAAACGAAAATCACATTTAAGAAAAATCAAAATGTAATTCGATTTGCAGTTAGGGTGGTTCTGAGATCAAAGCTTGGATGTGTGTGTGTGTGTGTGAGAGAGAGAGAGAGAGAGAGAGAGGGAGAGGGAGAGGGAGGGTACCTGTACACGGAACCTGGCACCGGCACCGGCACCGAATCCTATGCAGAACGGGCAGCGGGCAAGTTGGCGACGAGAACGGCGTAGTGAAAGTAAATGGAAACTTTAGAATGATCGAACGAGGGATTGTTTAACCCTGGTGGCACTTTGGCTTATTTTGTCAACTGGATTAAAATGCGGCATTTTAGTTTTTTGGCTTCGTTTTGGTCACGTCATTTATTTATTTTTGTTTGTTTTTATTAAAAAAAAATCCGAAAAAAGTTTTTAAAAATTAATTTTTAACTTACTTCTTAAAATAAACCTTCTGATAAGACTATGGGACAAACGTCATTAGATTTGAGATTACGCTCTTATCATTTGGACAACAACATATATAATTAGAAGAACGAATTTTTTTAAATATGAACAAATCGTATCCAATATAAAAAATATGAGTTTGAATGCGTGACTTACCACTATATGATTCCATGACCCTATTATGTCGGATCTACCTAAGGGATTGTTTGTTTTGTTGATGTTATATTTTTTTTATTCATAGTTTTAAAAATTATGTTCACCATTTACTAATTACATTTAACATTTAAATAATGTAGTATTTCAGGATGTTTAAATATTGTATGTGAGATCTATTTTGTCATTGCTAATGAAGCGTCCCACTTTATCATATAAAGGTTAAGGTCGAGATATTAACACTTAAAATTTTATTAAAAATTAGGTTAAATTTGATTATATTTTCGTAACTTATTTTATAAAATAAAATTTAAAAATATAATTTTGACCTTAAAATTTTATTTCCGTTCAAGAAAGAAAAATAATATGATAAAAATAATATTTTTAAAACTTTTTACCAAATTATTTTTTTAAAACAATTTATATAAACCAGTCAAATGATAATCAACTAGATTTTAAATATTCCTAATATTATTGTCAATATAAATAATCAAAATCAAATGATAAGTCTAGCATTATTTAATTAATTATTTATCTTTTGAAAAATGTTATAGACCCCAAATAATTTATTAAATTTTTTATCAAATCTCTTACATAGGTGTGTTTCTAAGGTAGTATTTGGTAACGTTTACATTTTTTGTTTATGTTTACAGAAATTTTATAAACTGATTTTTGTTTATTTTAAAAAAACATAAACTACAAACGCATTTGGTTTGAAAAATGCTATAGACCCCAAATAATCTACTAAATTTTTTACCAAATCTCTTACATAGGTGTGTTTTTAAGGTAGCGTTTGGTAACATTTACATTTTTGATTTATGCTTACAGAAATTTTATAAACTGGTTTTTGTTTATTTTTAAAAAACATAAACTACAAACGCATCGGGTGTGTTTGGTAACGTTTACATTTTCAGTTTATATTTATAAAAATTTTATAAACTGGTTTTTGTTTATTTTTAGAAAAACATAAACTACAAACGCGTTTGGTAATTGGCAAAATGTTTTAAAAAATTTAAAAATATAAAAAAAAGTGAGAAATGGCAAGCGGTGGCAAGTGGCGGCGGAAGACGGTTGTGGAAAGTGGTGACGATGGGTGGTGGGTAGCTGGTGGTGGTGGTGGGTGGTGGTGGTAGGTGGGTGGGTGACGGTAATGGGTGGTAGCAAGTGGGTGGTGGTGGCAGTGGTGGTGGCAGGTGGGTGGCGGATGGCGGGTGGTGGTGGGTGGTGGCGAGTAGGTGGTGGTAGCGGGTAGGTGGCAGGTGGTGGTAGTGGGTGACGAGATGAGCGCCTGGATCGCGAGGGCTTCGGAGATGAAGATGTATGCGATTGCGATGAGAGGTAAGGAGATGAGGAGAACGAGGCCGGGAATCTCCACTGGGTAAAGCTTTGGGAAGTGTTGGAAGATGAGGAGGACTGAGAGTCGGGTTGTTGGGGGTGGCGGTGGGTCAGATGATGAAGATAGTATAAAGGACTGAAATTTCTCTGATGTATGTTTAGGGACCTTAGACATCAAAAAAAAAAATTGTGGATCTCTTCCATTACGAAAAGTAGGAAAGGGACCCTAGACCAATTTTTTCATTATTTTATCCATAATTTTTTTTTTTCACTTTAAAAAAGACTCCCATTTTCAAAATTCGCCATAAACCTCCTAACTCTCAATACCGCGCTATATGAAAACATAGTCATATGAAAACAAGAATATTTGTGTACGTATGAAAAAAATTAACTTTCTAGTTACATCATAATTAATTTCACTTTTGTATTTATATTTTTTATACAATTGGAGGAAGTTAAAAGAATAATATTAAGAATTCTACATGCTTTATCAATATTTTTATTAAACATCTTATATAAATAAAAAAGTCACATAATGTATAAATCTCACATTTATACAAGACAGGCCTGTTTGGTAACGTTGACGTTTTCAATTTATATTTACAAAAATTTTATAAACTGGTTTTTGTTTATTTTTAGAAAAACATAAACTACAAACGCGTTTGATTTATACAAAATATTTAAAAAAATTTAAAAATATAAAAAAGAGTGAGAAATAACAAGTGGTGGTGGGTGGTGGGTGGATACGAGTGGTGGCGGCGAAAGACGGTGGTGGAAAATGATGGCGAGTGGTGGTGGCGGAAGACAAGGGTAGAAAATGGTAGCGAGTAGGTGGTAGTGGTGGTGGTGGGTGGGTGGGTGACGGTGGCGGGTGGTAGCAAGTGGGTGGTGGCGGCGGGTGATGGCAGGTGGGTGGTGAGTGGTGGTGGTGGTGGTGGTGGGTAGCAGGTGGGTGGTGATGACGGGTGGTGGTGGCAAGTGGATGGTGAGTGGTGGTGGCAGGTAGGTAGCGAGTGGTAGTAGTGGGCAGTGGATGGTAGTGACGGGTGGTGGGTGGGTGGGTGGTGATGGTGGCGGCGGCGAGTGGGTGGCAGGTGGGTGGTGCTGGTGGAAGACGGTGGTGGAAAATGGTGGCGGGTGTTGGCTAGTGTTGGGTGGTAAAAAAAAAAACTCAAAACTTAAAACGAAAACACATTTTTTGTGTTTTCATTTTTTAGCCAAATTTATAAACTGAGACTACTTATTTATAAATCAAAATTTTTACCAAACAAGTTTTTATTTGAGTTTTTTAAATTTTTGTAAATATAAACAAAAAACTAAAAACGAAGTGTTACCAAACAGCACCGTCTAGTTTAAACAAAATGTTTGAATTTTTTTAAAAACATAAACTAAAAAATATGTTTGTTCAAGCCTAAAATATTTATATATTTTTTATTATTATTTATGACAATGGGATCATGCACATTATAATTGGAAAAAAAAAATTAATTGAAATAAAAATTAATTGGAAAAAAATTGATTGAAAAAAAATGATTGGAAAAAAATTAATTGAAAAAAACAATAATTGTAAAAAAAATTTGTTAGTCAATTTTTTAAATTTCTGTTTAAAACCCAACATAAACTCATTTTTTGAGTTTATGTTTTTTCCTCAAATTTATAAATTAAGACAACTATTTATAAATCAAAAAAATTATCAAACAAGTTTTATGATAGTTTTTAAAAATTTTGTAAATATAAACTGAAAACGAAATGGTTACCAAATAGGCTCTACACCTCTTACATAGGTGTGGGTCCCACACCTATGTAAGAGGTAGGGGAGAGCAATGAATATACCGATCCGCCAAAATTGACTGAACCGAACCGATCTGCCATATTTTGGATGAATGCGTGATGATGAGCGGACGGTTGCGGATTGATTTTTTTCAATCCGTCTAGTTTTGGACTGATAGCGAATTTGAGATTCATTTGACTGCAACTGAACCATCAAACTGCGAACACCCATATTAATTTGTAAGATTTTGTATTTTCAATTTATTTAGATATTGGGGGTTTTTTTTTAAGGTCCCTCGTATTAAGATTTTATAGCATAAAGGACATCTAATATTTTCATAATGTCTAAGGTCCCTTAAGTTGATCCAGAGAAAATTGGTCCAGAGAAAATTAGTCCAGAGAAAATTAAATTTCTCTAGCCTCCTTAGCCTTTCATGGACTCTCTAGAGAAATTTCAAATTTCTCTGCCTTCCATATACTTCTCACTCTCCAGTGAAATTCTTTGGTCCCCTTGAAACAATGAAATCATACTTGGAAACATAGCAAGCCACTTAATCATTTGAGCTTCAAGTCCAGATTTCAACCTTTGTAACTCCCTGAATTTATTTCAAATTCTACACAAGAGTTTACTTCATTTTTGTTATCTGCAGTTTGATGGCTTCAATGACTTGGATATATATTCACAGAGAAAATCTTATCACCAGAGAATTTCTCTGGATTCAATTCAGAGAAATTCTTTAAAACCAGAGAAATTTTCTGCATCACCCAAAAAAAAAAAAAAACAACAACAACAACAACAACTACCTAAAACAATGGCTTGAATTATTGAATGTCTCTGCAACTCTCTGCATCATCCAACACTAGTTCAACTATGCACAACTTAGCAGCACAAATAACATAGGTACAAAAACCAATTTAAGTTCAAATCTTCATCAAGTTAAATTGAGTGGTCTAGACTGAAGCTAGAACAGGTTTCAAATTATTAGTGTCTGATGGAAAAAGAAGCATCTTTTAAGCAATATAGTGGCTGTAATTCAATGATCTGGGAGGTTAAATGGTTTTACATATCAAACTTGAAAAAGAATGCAATCATTTTCATTATCATCAAACAATTTTCAGTAACATACACTGCAAATAACTGAAACAACAAGTAGTAGACATTCGAAAGCAAAAGAATATGTTTAACTGGGGAGACGTTAACAATTGGTTCTATAAAATACACAAAATTATGAAGAAATCTACTCACTTCAGCATGGGAGATAAAAGAAAAATATCTTTAAGAATTTCTCTGGATCACTTTAAGTCGGAGAAATTCTCTCAAAATCAATGAAATTCCTAAAGAAACATTTCTAGAGAAATTCTGTTTAACCCAGAGAAAATTCAGTTCAAATAAAAAAAAAATTCAGTTCAAACAAAAAAAAAAAAACAGAGAAAGAGGCGGATCTGCACTTACCCTTTTAGCTTCACTCCATCTCTCTCTCTCTCTCTCTCTATATATATATATTTATAAATTAAAACAAACAAATACACAAATAAGCAGTATATAAAACAAAATAATAATATGTGGGTTTCTTTACTTGGTTTGTCCAAGTTCAGGTGAGGAAATAGTTCTCCAAATATTGATCTTTGTTGGTGTTGTAGTGATACTCAAATTATATACAATAAATTCATTTGTTCCATACATTTTATAGCATAAATGATGTTTATTTTATTCGATCCCATGAACGATATTTACCTTCTGAAAAATATGTTTGAATAATGAAAGTTAAATACACAAAGAAGTGGGTTTAATTGAGAGAGAAGTTAGAAAGAGAAAATGAAATATTCTATTGGAATTTGCTGGTGGTGGCTATAATTGAAAAGCACTATTGCTTGTGTGGATTCAAGATGATTAATTTGAAAACTTTTTCTCTAATAGCAAAACTGGGTGTTGTTTCTTTTAGATCTAGAAGAAGAAAAAGAGTGAAAGAAATAAAGGAGGAAGGGGGTGGTGCTGCTGAAACAAGGTCACCATAGGGGGAGCGAAATGGCTATAGCTTCTGGTTCACCTCCACGGACTCTACTTTCACAGACTCAACAGCTGGAGCTTCCGGTTCAGCGGTGGCTGGAGCTTCTGGTTCGCACCTCCTTCGACTCCATCTTCGTCGGTTTGAGCCCTGGTCCAATGACCCTCGTCTCGAGTTTCTTCTCGGACAGTTACTCCGATTCCGACTGGGCAATGGATTCAACAAATTTCTCTGATATATGTTTAGGGACCTTAGACATCAAAAAATAATTTGTTGGATCTCTTCCATTACGAAAAGTAGGAAAGGGACCCTAGACTAATTTTCCCTTAGATATTCTATTTGTATTTTCAATTGAAAAAGAATTTAAATATTCTGTTGAAAAATATTTTCAACTTGAATATATTTTTTGAATTGAAAAAAATAAATATATTATTTATTTATATTGTTTGGTTTTTAAATCTAACTCTAAAAATAATAAATAAAAGAGATGACATATGCTGGTTAGTTTTTTTTTTAAAAAAAACAGATATAGATGTAACAATACAGAGACATACAATCTCTACTACTGCTCTGTTCATGGTTTTGGTGGTTTGAACTGTTTTTATATTTTAATAATCAGTATTGTAAAACTTTATGTGAATGAGACATGCTGTGATTGTAATATGTGGATGGGGCATGCAATGATTATAATACTTTTTTAAGTCATTGATTGCAATATTATTATTATTATTTTATTTTTTTGAGGAAGTGTATAAGTTGAATTATGTTGGAAATTTATAAAATTTTAAACAGTCAAACCGATTCACATCAATTCGCCAATCCGCCCAATCCTCATCCGTCGGATTGGCGGACGGATGCGGATTGATTTTCTCCAACCAGTCAATCTAGCAGACGAATGACGGATTGGAGATTCCGTAGCCGCAACCGACTCGCGCCCACCCTAGTAAGAGGTTTGGTAAAATATTTGGTAGATTATTTAGGGAGTAATGCTAGAGACCTCAAAAGTTCTACTAAATTTCTACCAAATGTCTTACAGTGAGACCCACATGTGAGTCGACATTTGGAAAAAAATTTAGTAAAATTTTTAGGATCTCTAGCATTTTGTTATTTTGAGTCTTTAGCATTACTCTTATCTTTTTAGGTCTGAATTTAGTACTTGGTGCATTATTTGACTTTTTGGTTAAAAAAGTAGAGAAAAAAAAGATGTAAGTTTGTGATAACTTTTTGAATTTTTATGAAAAGATGTGCAATAAAATATTGTAATAAAATCAAAATGACCATTTTACCCTTTTGACTTTTAGACTTTTTGGATAGTTAAATTTGAAAAACAAAATAATAATTCTGCCCTAATAACTTCCTTCACAAGGTATTCTGTAATAGTATTGATTTTTTAATTTTTTTTAATTTTTTTGACTTTTCTAGGTTATTTCAAACAAAGCCTTAGAGCATCTCCAATGGTGCATTTTTTTTTCCCCATCAAATCTGAGTAAAAAATGACCCATTTTACCAAATCTGATATCACTCGCTCCAACGGTGAACTTTCATCAAATTTGCGCCGAGACAACCGGTTGGTCAACCGGTTAAGCGAAAAATTTTTTTTTTTTTTTGATTTTTTTTTTAAAACTTTTTGAACCTTTTAGTGGTCGACCGGCTGGTCGACCGGCTAGGAAATTTTTTTTTTTTTTTTTTTTACTGTTTGAACCTTTTCTTGGAATTGTTTCAACCTTTTGGTGGTCGACCGGTTGGTCAACCGGCCGGGCAACCGGCTGGTTGACCTGTTAGTCTCCCTCCAACGGTCACCAACAGTGTTTTGGTAAAATCAGTATTTCGTCGTCAGTTTGATAAATTTTTTGATGAAATCTCAATCTGATATTCATTTGGTGCAACCGTTGGAGCAGTGAACAGCAACTTTTTCATCAAAATTTGAATTTGATATCAATTTTGGTGAACCGTTGGAGATGGTCTTACTTACGTCAAATATTGGAATGTTAATGAAGCCAATGTGTGTGATTAGATGGGTTATTATTTAAGTATGATGTTGGTTAAGGTTCGGCTCAGATTATAGCTCCCAATTTTTTTAAGACTGGAAATAAATTATTGGCCAAAACGAATTGCTGTGGTGAACATATGGCCCATTATTTTAGAGTGGGCCTTTAAAACGAACTTGGAAATACTGGTCTTTAATTCACTACAGTCTGTGCTCCAGTTTGATTTCCTCTGCCAAGGTCGGTCCGACGGCCTCCAATAGCTCCGTTCTTCTTCTCCTCTGCTTTGCAATGGGTGTGTATAAACTCTAATGTGAGCCGCTTTTTGCAGATGAAGAGATTTTAACCTCTCAGGGCAATTCGGTAAATTCACACCACACAGCCTCGCCCAACACCCGTGAAAATCGATTTTGTCGTGACTTGGCTGAATTAGCCTTTTTTGTCGCGACTTGGCTACTTTAGCCTGGGATTGCCTTCCCAAACGACTTGTGACCAACTGGATTAAAATGCGGCATTTTTGTTTTTTGGCTTCGTTTTGGTCACGTCATTTATTTATTTTTGTTTGTTTTTATTAAAAAATAAAGTCTGAAAAAAGTTTTAAAAAATTAATTTTTAACCTACTTCTTAAAATAGACCTTTTGTGATAAGACTTTGGGGGCAAACGTCATTAGATTTGAGATTTCGCTCTTATCAGTGTCATTTATTTGGACAACAATCTATCCTACATATTAAGCAAAAAGAAGTTTTTAACCCCAAGTTTTGTAAAAGCTTCAATCTCTTAATTTAAATTTTCTGATTTTTTAATTTAAAAAAAAATAAAATTTTAGAATTTATTAGTTTCTCTCAACTCCCAAGTCTTACCCTCATAATAACACTTTAATGCATTAAGAACAAGCATAAAAAAAAATTTCTTTAAAATTCAACACATATGAATTCCTTGAAAAGTCCCAACACATATGATTATTATCCCTCATAATAACACTTTAATGCATTAAGAACAAGCATAAAAAAAAAAAATTGAAAAGTCCAACACATATAATTATTATCAAAATATTAAACTTTAATATAATATAATAATTAAAAAAAGATATTTAATTCCTTGAAAAGTCCAACACATATGATTATTATCAAAATATTAAACTTTAATATAATACAAAAAAGGAAAAAAAGAAGACATTTAAAAAAAAATTAAAAATCACAATTCACATATATAGATAATTGTAAATACAATCCGTGCATAGCACGGGTGATATGCTAGTATATATAATTAGAAAAATGAATTTTTTCGATATGGACAAATCATATTCAATATAAGAAATATGAGTTCGAATCCGTGTATGAATCCGTTACTTACCACTATATGATTCCATGACCCTACTATGTCGGACCTACCTAAGGGATTGTTTATTTTGTTGATGTTATATTTTTTTTATTCATAGTTTTAAATATTATGTTCACCATTTACTAATTACATTTAACATTTATATAATGTAGTACTAGTGGTAAAGCCGTGTTGTGCACGAGACTGATTTATAGTATAAATTTTTTTTAATAATGCATCAAGTTCTAAATTCTGTCATAAAATTATAATCATAATGAATAAAGATCATTTTCTCAAACTTCATAAGTAAAGACAATAATTTAAAAAGCATATATGCACAAAATGTTATTATAATTCAACTGATCTATTTTTCTTGAAATAATAAACTTGATTTCTAACTAGTGAAATAATACTAACAATAAATAAGATGTTTCTCAATAACCCTAATGTCTAAAACATATATATGTTAAAAAGAATTACTAATAAACTGAATGCCATAAATCTATCTATCTATATTTGTTATGGGTTTATATATATTTTTAATTTATATATATGGTTATAAATATTTGTGAGTTTGTAATTTTTTTATCACTTTATGCCAAATATATTTTTTATTTTTAAAAATTTTAAAATTGAAATTTTCTATTTAATGCTTGAAGCTCTTGTAAAAAAATAAAAATTCAAATAAAAAAAATCAAAATTTTAAATTAGATTTGTTTAGATAGACTTCAAAAAAAATAAAATTTAAAATTAGATATTGAGAGATAAAATAAAGATTTTAACTGAACATATATGATCAAATTTGTTAATTACGAAAGATTTTAACAGAAGCGAGATAGATCAAATTTGTTAACTTTATCTATTTGTATATCAATTTTTTTTTTTTTTTTTACGTTTATTTAAAAAAATAGAAATTAGGAAAATTAGTAAAGGGGACTTGAGAGAATACCAGTAGGAAAGAAAGTGATTAAGAGTTAGTATTAAGGGTTTGGAGGCCTTTCATGTTTCATACTACATTCTTATAATATATAAGATGATAAAAGAAAATGAAGGGACTGAACATCTTATAAATATTTTATTTTTATTTTTTCATATATACCAAAATGACGTATTATTATTATTATTATTATTATTATTATTATTATTATTATTATTATTATTATTATTATTATTATTATTATTATTATTATTATTATTATCTAAGATTAATGTTTTAACCATTTGTCACACATGACCTCAAGCTAAAACTTTAGCAAGAAAGAAAAAACAATGGTGTGCTCATATCTATTGGACTAAGAAAAAATTGTGCCAAAAAAAATTGAAATACAATTAACAACAGTGAACACTCAAATAGAAAAACTCTCCATCTCATACACACCATTTTTATGATTCAAGATTCTAGTTATACACACCAAAAAAAAAACAAAACAAAACAAAAAAAAAAATAAAAAAATGGAAAGAAAGAAAAGGGCAACAAAAACAGAAGTGTCCTCTTTACACAGTAGTCTTTGATAAGTTTCTTATTGACATATTGTTTTAAGACTCGTTGGCCATATGTGTTTCCAAACTAAAATTTCTTCCTCGTGGTAAAACTTTCTAATTCCTCTATAAAAGCCATCTATTTGATCGTTCCAGTAATTCTCGATTATCGTTCTCATTTATTGTTGTTTGTTCTCCTTGTGACTTAGGTGTATTGTTTGAATTTCAGCACTATTGTAACTTGTAAAATACTAAATTTTCTCAAATATAAGAAAAAGAAAAACAGATACAAAAAAAGAAAAAAAAAATTGACAGATTACTTTATTGATATGGAATACAAACACACAAAAATTCTATGTAAAGCAATTGTTTTGTCTATATAATAAGTGAAACATATAACTCAAAAACTTGGAAAGGGGCTTAAAAAGTAAATAAAAATAAAGTAATGGCAACCTCTGTTGTATCATATATACCAATCTCTAACTTTCTTACGGAATGACCATCTAGTCAATACCAATTTAACTTTCTTATGAAATGACCATGGAGGTGATGGTGACAAATAAGGGCAAGTTTTTTGGGAGAGAGATATAGTCATATTTTTATTTTTTTATAAGAAGCAGTGTCAGATTGAAACAGAAATGTAACTATATATAAGGAGGGAAGAGAGACATGTGAGAGAGGAAGTCATGTGAAAGGAGGTTACTTTAATTGAGATAAAGGAAAGAGGTGATAAGAGAGTTTTAAAATTTTTAATTTATCTAAAGTGATAAATATATATTTTTTCTTATATATTTCATATGGATTTTTGTCTCTCCTCTATTTTGGCTAGAAAAAACAGGGTGAGAGAGGAAGAAGTGCCACCTCATTTTTTTAATCTCTCAAAATTATGAGAAATTAGGATTAAATAATTGATAGCCTGTGAGCTTCCACTACATTTGCTTTTATAGATAGATAGTATAGATAGATAGATAGATAGATATAAATATATAGGTAAAAAGATAGATACCAAATCTAATTTGAAAAAAGATAAAAGTAAAATAAACATCCTTAAAAAAAAAAAAAAAAGAGAGAGAAATGTGAGAATTCAGTTGTTGATAATCAAAATTTTTAAAAAGATAAGATATTTATGAGAGATTATGTATGAGTAGAAGATAATTTCATTTTTGTTATATCGAAATAAAGGCATATATATTTTCTTGAATAGTAGCAAAATAAATTTATTTTTTTAATAAAGTTGTAATAGAATAAAATATATTTAATTTTTAAATTGCATGCTTGATGATAATTTTTTTTAAAAAATACATTGATAGAAAATTTTAAAATTGATGTTAGTCAATTGTTATCATTATAGCCAAAAAGAATTTAATAGTGGTCAATCATTAACCAATAATTTTGGATAAAATCATGGATAGCCAATAAAAAATCAACACTTAGCAACTTAAATTTTGTAAAAATTTAAAAAAAAAATTGGAAAATTCAGAAAAAAAGTATTGGAATTCCACAAATCATATAGTTAAATATTTTAATTAATTTTAAAATTTAAATGTTAAATCCAGTAATATTATGTCATGTGTAATAATTCAAAATTTAGATAATACACTAATAGATTTGAGTCATTTTTTTTCAAATATTGTAAAAAAAAAAATTCAAAATATTAAATTAGATATGTTTAGATAAAATTTAAAGATTTTAAAATTTTAAAGATAAAATTTAAAGATATTAAAATTTTAAAATTAAATATTGTTAGATGTACCAATCACTTTAAGCCAAATATAATTTTGTTTTCAAAAATTTAAAAATTGAGAAATTGTATTTAAGGTTTGAAGCTGTTTTATGTGTTTGTGTTGTTAAGTGGGTGCATATTGGTTGTAGATGATTCGAAGAACTCTCATTCGAGAGAGCTTGAAGGAGCAAAAGTGATATTAACTTTATGCAGAGCTGATCTTCTTGATTTTGAGAGTTTACGCAAAGCCATTAACAGGTGTGATGGTGTGATAGACATGAGATAAAGTAAATTAAATTAAATTCAAGATTTGATGAGTTTCGAATCTGATTTTTTTTTTTGTCGGCAAAGAAAAATCTTTATTGATGAAAGTAATCAAAAGAAGATACAGAATATCAATAAAGAGGAGCTTGGAGTTAACATAAGCTCCAAGCGCCAGTTGGTGAGAAACCAACAAACAAAACAAGAAAAACAAGGAAGAAAGAAGACAAACACAGCTAAGAAACTGCTAATCTGCAGCTAACCGATCAGAGCTCAACCATATGCAAATCAGTAAGCAAGCCCGAATCGTGCGAAATGTAATAATGAAGAAGATGAAAAGATATGTAGATAAACTGAAAAATAATGGAAAAAAGAAATATATATATATATATATATATCTATGTCTATACTATCTATATAATAGAATGTAGTGGTGTTTCCAAAAGCCTTCAAAATGTTATTCTAAAATTCTCATAATTTTAAAAAAAATGTGGCAGCTCTCTTTTTAGTTTATAGTTCATTTCTTCCCCTCTCAGAGACTTTCAGAACAATAAAAACTCTTAACAAACCCATCCATAAAAGCTATCAAAAAAAAAAAAAAAAAACCAAACAAAACATATCCATAAAAAGCTGTCAAAAAAAAAAAAATCAAGACTTTCACTCTCCCACAACTCCTACAATAGATACATATTCCTATCCCATGTTACTCTCCCACCTCAAACAAATCTAAAAACAAAAAACACCCATCTATCTATATCCTTATAACAGATAGATATAAAGACTTTCACTCTTCCACAATTCCTACAATAGATACATATCCAAGAGATACATATCCCTCTCCCACGTTACTCTCCCACGTCAAACAAATCTAAAATATACTTCATTAACTTACTTCTTCAACAGTGAACATCAGCAGTCCTCGAATTCAGCAATCCGCCTCTCAATCGAATGCATGTCTCGGTTCTTCTTTTTCTTTTTCTTTTGCTTTACTAATTTATTTTTTGTTCCAACCATTTGTGATTTTGTATTTTGACTATAAATATTGCACCATTTGTGATTTTGTATTTTCATTATAAAGATTGCAGAAAAAACAAGTGTAATTTACCCATAACTTTATGTGCAGACATAGATAGATCAGTCTAACAAATCCAGAGATGACTGGAATAAACTGAATAGAAAAATGTGTGTGTGGAAGTTGTAGGAGTTGTAATGAAGAAGATGACAAGATATGTAGATAAACTGAAAAATAATGGAAAAAAGAAATTTATATCTATCTATCTATCTATACTATATATATAATAGAATGTAGTAGTGTTTCCAAAAGCCTTCAAAATGTTATTCTAAAATTCTCATAATTTTAAAAAATACGTGACAGCTCTCTTTTTAGTTTATAGTTCATTTCCTCCCCTCTCAAAGACTTTTGAAACAATAAAAACTCTTAACAAACCCATCCATAAAAGCTGTCAAAAAAAAAAAATCAAGACTTTCACTCTCCCACAACTCCTACAATAGATACATATCCCTCTCCCACGTTACTCTAAAAAATACGTGGCAGCTCTCTTTTTAGTTTATAGTTCATTTCCTCCCATCTCAAAGACTTTTGAAACAATAAAAACTCTTAACAAACCCATCCATAAAAGCTGTCAAAAAAAAAATAAAATCAAGACTTTCACTCTCCCACAACTCCTACAATAGATACATATCCCTCTCCCACGTTACTCTCCCACCTCAAACAAATTTAAAAACAAAAAACACCCATCTATCCATATCCTTATAACAGATAGATATAAAGACTTTCACTCTTCCACAACTCCTACAATAGATACATATCTAAGAGATACATATCCCTCTCCCACGTTACTCTCCCACGTCAAACAAATCTAAAATATACTTCATTAACTTACTTCTTCAACAGTAAACATTAGCAGTCCTCGAATTCAGCAGTCCGCCTCTCGATCGAATGCATGTCTCGGTTCTTCTTTTTCTTTTTCTTTTTCTTTTGCTTTACTAATTTATTTTTTGTTCCAACCATTTGTGATTTTGTATTTTGACTATAAATATTGCACCATTTGTGATTTTGTATTTTCATTATAAAGATTGCAGAAAAAGCAAATGTAATTTACCCATAACTTTACGTGCAGACATAGGCAGATCAGTCTAACAAATCCAGAGATGACTGGAATAAACTGAATAGAGAAATGTGTGTGTGAAAGTTGTAGGAGTTGTAGATTTTTATTTTTTTTTTGTTTTAAATTGAGATTGAGAGTGAGATAGATATTATTGTGAATGATGGATATAGATGAATATTTTATTATTTTGGGATAAGTATTATTAGAAGGAGTGAGAAGGCTTGAAGAGTGGGAAGGGAGATAAAGGGAAGTGCCACGTAATATTTTTTTTTTCAAAATTATGAGAATTTAAGATTCAAATTTTAAAATCGTTTGACTTAATAATTACATTTGGTTATATATATAGTATAAATTTGAGGATGTTTAAATATTGTATGTGAGATCTATTTTGTCATTGCTAATGAAGCGTCCCACTTTATCATATAAAGGTTAAGGTAGAGATATTAACACTTAAAATTTTATTAAAAATTAGGTTAAATTTGATTGTATTTTCGTAACTTATTTTATAAAATAAAATTTAAAAATATAATTTTGACCTTAAAATTTTATTTCCGTTCAAAAAAGAAAAATAATATGATAAAAATAATATTTTTAAAACTTTTTACCAAATTATTTTTTAAAAACAATTTATGTAAACCAGTCAAATGGTAATCAACTAGATTTTAAATATTCCTAATATTATTGTCAATATAAATATTCAAAATCAAATGATAAGTCTAGCATTATTTAATTAATTATTTATCTTTTGAAAAATGCTATAGACCCCAAATAATTTATTAAATTTTTTATCAAATCTCTTACATAGGTGTGTTTCTAAGGTAGCATTTGGTAACGTTTACATTTTTTGTTTATGTTTACAGAAATTTTATAAACTGGTTTTTGTTTATTTTTAAAAAAACATAAACTACAAACGCGTTTGGTTTGAAAAATGCTATAAACCCCAAATAATCTATTAAATTTTTACCAAATCTCTTACATAGGTGTGTTTCTAAGGTAGCGTTTGGTAACATTTACATTTTTGATTTATGTTTACAGCAATTTTATAAACTGATTTTTGTTTATTTTTAAAAAACATAAACTACAAACGCGTCTGGTTTAAACAAAATATTTGAAATTTTTTAAAAACATAAACTAAAAAATATGTTTGTTCAGGCCTAAAATATTTATATTTTTTTATTATTATTTATGACAATGGGATTATGCATATTATAATTGAAAAAAAAAATTAATTGAAATAAAAATTAATTGGAAAAAAATTGATTGAAAAAAAAATTAATTGAAAAAAAATTATTGGAAAAAAATTAATTGAAAAAAACAATAATTGTAAAAAAAATTTGTTAGTCAATTTTTTAAATTTCTGTTTAAAACCCAACATAAACTCATTTTTTGAGTTTACGTTTTTTCCTCAAATTTATAAACTAAGACAACTATTTATAAACCAAAAAAATTATCAAACAAGTTTTATGATAGTTTTTAAAAATTTTGTAAATATAAACTGAAAACGAAATGGTTACCAAATAGGCTCTACACCTCTTACATAGGTGTGGGTCCCACACCTATGTAAGAGGTAGGGGAGAGTAATGGATATACCGATCCACCCAAACCAACTGAACCGAACCGATCTGCCACATTTTGGAGGATGCGTGATGATGAGCGGACGGTTGCAGATTGATTTTTTTCCAATCCGTCTAGTTTTGGACTGATAGTGAATTTGAGGTTCATTTGACCGCAACTGAACCATCAAATCGCGAACACCCATATTAATTTGTAAGATTTTGTGTTTTCAATTTATTTAGATATTCTATTTGTGTTTTCAATTGAAAAAGAATTTAAATATTTTGTTGAAAAATATTTTCAACTTGAATATATTTTTTGAATTGAAAAAAAAATTTATTATTTATTTATATTGTTTGGTTTTTAAATCTAATTCTAAAAATAATAAATAAAAGAGATGACATATACTGGTTAGTTTTTATTTTAAAAAACAGATATAGATGTAACAATACAGAGACATACAATCTCTACTACTGCTCTGTTCATGGTTTTGGTGGTTTGAACTGTTTTTATTTTTAATAATCACTTATTGTAATACTTTATGTGAATGAGACATGCTGTGATTTTAATATGTGGATGATGCATGCAATGATTATAATACTTTTTTAAGTCATTGATTGCAATATTATTATTATTATTTTATTTTTTTGAGGAAGTGCATAAGTTGAATTATGTTGGAAATTTATAAAATTTTAAACAGTCAAACCGATTCGCATCCATTCGCCAATCCGCCCAATCCCCATCTGTCGGATTGGCGAACGGATGAGTATTGATTTTCTCCAACCAGCCAATCTAGCAGACGAATGACGGATTGGAGATTTCGTAGCCGCAACCGACTCGCGCCCACCCTAGTAAGAGGTTTGGTAAAATATTTGGTAGATTATTTAGGGAGTAATGCTAGAGACCTCAAAAGTTCTATTAAATTTCTACCAAATGTCTTACAGTGAGACCCACATATGAGTCGACATTTGGTAAAAAATTTAGTAAAATTTTTAGGATCTCTAACATTTTGTTATTTTGAGTCTTTAGCATTACTCTTATCTTTGTAGGTCTGAATTTAGTAGTTGGTGCATTATTTGACTTTTTGGTTAAAAAAGTAGAGAAAAAAAAGATGTAAATTTGTGATAATTTTTTGAATTTTTATGAAAAGATGTGTAATAAAATATTGTAATAAAATCAAAATGACCATTTTATCCTTTTGACTTTTAGACTTTTTGGGTAGTTAAATTCGAAAAACAAAATAATAATTCTGCCCTCATAACTTCTTTCATAAGTTACCCTTAAATAGTATTGATTTTTTAATTTTTTTTAATAATTTTTTAATCTTTTTGACTTTTCTAGGTTATTTCAAACAAAGCCTTACTTACGTCAAATATAGGAATGTTAATGAAGCCAATGTGTGTGATTAGATGGGTTAAGTATGATGTTGGTTAAGGTTCGGCTCAGATTATAGCTCCCAATTTTTTTAAGACTGGAAATAAATTATTTGCCAAAACGAATTGCTGTGGTGAACATATGGCCCATTATTTTAGAGTGGGCCTTTAAAACGGACTTGGAAATACTGGTCTTTAATTCACTACAGTCTGTGCTCCAGTTTCCACTAAATATTGGCTTCAATAGTTCCAGACAGTCCGAGGACGATGTAGCATTTTTTAGGGGAAAATACACGTGTGTTTGAAAAAATTCTTATAAACTGATAAAAAAGTTCAAGATTTTAATTGTATTAATATTTATAAATTTCACCATTAATTTGTAATTTTCTTTTTCAAAATCCCACTTATATGTATTTTCTCTTATTTTTTTATGTGATGTTTAAATCAAAGCAAAGCAAACTTTTTGAGTGGGATAGATTTTACATTAAATAAAATTTTCAACATGACTCAAAGTTGTAAAATCATGTCTAATCTTCTTTTTGAATTTTAATTTTTCTATCATATATTTCATTTCGAGTGTACAAAATTCAATGACAGAGTCTGACATAATCGATCAATTAAGGCCTCGTTTGAAAATATGTTATTTTAGTAATTTTTTTATTTTTTGGCTAAAATATGAGGTAAAAATATTAGTATGTTTGGAATGACTTTTTGATTTTTTACAAAAATATGCACAAAAAAATAGAAAGAAAATTGAATCTTTAACTTTTTATAATAATTATAGATTTTTTGATTTTTTTAATAATTTATTGACTTTTAAATTAAAACTATCGCATGCCAAACTACGCCTAAATATGTGGATCTTATCACTTGTAAAGGAATGTTATATATGATCGGATTATGTGGGAAAAAAAAAAATTCCAATATACTTTTTTAAAGTCCATAGATTTTTGTATCGCTAGTAACTAGAGTTTGATTACAGCTCTCCAAGTTTGAAAACACTAAAACTAAAACATTACAACATCTCCAAAAACCCCAAGTCAATAGCAGTAGCGAAAAAAAAAAAAAAAACTTCCATATAATTAACGGTCTGATAAAAGTCCCAAAATTATATGATCTCTGTTATGCAATCACTAAACCTAAGTATTAACTATTCACATGGGGAATGGATCAACAGAAAACTCCACAACTGATCTGAGCTCATCCCAATCCCCAAACTTGATGAACTCGTTCACATCGTGACTGTAAAAGCTCGAGTAAGTTCCGGTGGTCGGAGTTTGATGAGATATGGAGCTCAACTGCCCTACCATCCTCTGGTTTGTTTCACCCAAATGGCTAGCAAAGAGCTTCTTCTCGTTCTGTCGAATCACCGGAGCTCTGAAGTCGATGTTGAAGCCTTCATGACTGTCTGACTCATCGATGCTGCAGGTTTTAGAACTCGCATCGACAGGGTTTCGTTTGGCAGAGAGTTCTCTCCAATCTGGTATGCACTTTCTGTAGGATACGTTTCGCTTTAAAATCCTACATAGTGTCCAAACTTCCTGCAAAAGCAATTGTCATGTTTGTTTAGTTACATCTCCTATAAATCTCTTATTAGTTGCTTGGATAGGAAATTTAATTTCGGACTAATAGTCTCGTCCGGAATAGGTCTAGATTAAACGTTAGTTAGAGTTGTAAATAGAAATATGAATCTATTTAATTTGACTAATAAAATGACCTTTAATAGGATCGCGTGGAGAAGAAGTATTCATGTAGCCGACTCTATTTGATGAGACTTAAAGTTAGATTTGATTTGATATTTACCAATAGTCTCGTTTGGATATGATTTTATAAGAACATATAGAATTTCACTGTCACGATTAAATGAAGAAAAAAAAATGGTAATTGCTTTATATATGTTTAATCTCTAACTTTTATTGTAAAATGTATAACATTAGTCATTTATCTTTTTAATGTTCAAAATATCAAAGTATAAAATTATATTGAAAATATAATACTTCACATATCAAAATGGTCCATACGTGTATGTAGTTCATGTCTCGGTAGAGTAAGTCAAGACTAACATATGAAAGATTAAAATGTTTCCTATTTGTGTTTCACATTATATAGTTCATGTCTAATGATTTTAAATGTGATATGATACAATTAAATTAAGGGACTGAATTGTCTCTAGTTGGGCAACTCAATTGGACCGTATAGTCCAGCCTATTTAGGGCCCATTTCGAGTCCGTCTTGATAGTCTGAACGTTAAATGTGTAAAATTTGGCGAATATTTCATTTCTACAAAAATCACGTTGATCAGATATCAATAACTACTTGATTAAAGTATATTTTTGTCAATAATTTTTTAAAAAATATATTTACCGTTGACATAAATGTGAGCTGATCAAACAGTGATAAATATTCGAATTAAAATGATTTTTTGCAAGAATGAAATACTCGATGAGTTCTACTTACTGCATAGTTCAGATTATCAATTTGGGTTTCGTGGTGAGCCCATAATGGCCTAATAACACGGTCTAATTTGATTTAGACCGAAAACAAATTTGGCCTTAAATTAATTCCTTTCCTAATTGAGAAACATTCTAAATGTAAGATAACAATATGAAATCATAAGAGAAATAAGTGCATAAAATCTTATAGCAAAACTAGAAACAAATTTATTCAATGAGGTGGGTCTACTGAATGTGTGGATGTCACCACATATGAGTGGTTGTGTTTAATTTTACAATTAAATCATGCACACATAAAAAAAAAAATGATTTATCTTCTAATTTGCCCCTAATTCTAATGATGTGAAATTAAGAGGACTAAAGATGAGAAGAGAGAGAAGAGCGTAAGATCACTTTATTTAAGTCTTAGTCATCTCATTGGAGATGGAATTGAGAAGTCTCAATTTAGAGATGCAGTGGGACTATAAAAAATTTAAAAAAGGTAGACTGATAATCCTATGTAATCTTGAAACAAACATCATCTTTAAGAAAAAGCATATATGACACAATACAAATGATTATACATACATAATACTCAAGTAATTTCAGATAAAACAAAGGCTTACGGCTTCTTGAGCGATGTTCTTAACATCGATGTGTTTGGTACTCTTGTCATCGTGATTCGGCCGGAAGGCGAAACTCATGCATCATCCAATCAGTTTTGGTCCCCTTTCCGGCGCTCCCGCGATAGTATACCAACGATTTCTTGAGTCCGATGCATTCTCGGCCTTCTCCACCGTTGGAATATATAGGCCTGTCGATACCGGTTGCCTTCCAAAACCCAGACCCAGTCACTCTATTAGGTCTTATGCTGTTTCTGTATTTTCTTCCTCTTTTACAGAAAAAGTACCATTCCTTGTCTCCCACATTACTAGCCTCTGCATATCCACCAAAAGAGAATATGAACACCATTAGAGATTGAAAGCAACAATTCTAACATGGTATGGGATTAGGTAATAGATCATATGTTTAAGTCTGGTCACACAAAAAAAAGAACGCATTGAGAATATAAATAATTAAATTATTCTTTTTTTTAGAGTTTAAATTTTTAGATGAGTTAGTAGTCAACAATTTAATTTAACAGAGCTAGTCTTTTCATTTAAAGGAAGAGTTTTGCCCTTTCGGGGTTTGGAAAAGTCTATACTTCTTGAACCAAAGTTATAAACAAAGTCCACTGTGAGGTTAACACTTCTTGAAATTGAGATGTATCTTGATGGGTGTTTTTTGTTTTGACATGAATGGCCTTAGTTCAATCTTAGTATTATTCTGTATAAAAATCATGTATAATTTTTTTATTTGTATAAGCGCATCAGAAGTAAAAAAGTTAGGGTTTTTATTTGACCATCTGCTAATCATATAAACATAAAATCATCTCCAATTTCTTAGACAAGGAGATGGGTGTTTTTTCTATCCTCTTCTAGCTGCTTATCATAAATACATAAAATAAAAATTGAAGAGCTTAGAGTTTTGAAGAAAAATTTCAAAGCTTTGCATCAATAGAAGAAACTAAGTTAGAGACAGAAGACCAGTACGTTTTGATGTCAAAATTTATCCATAACCCAAGTAGGATAATTCAAAACCTAGAAGAATTTTTTAAAGTTGGATCTTACTTCGTAATATTCATTAGTAGTAGTGATAGTGATCTAATTATCACTAACTAATTTACACTTATGAAATGGTGTTGAAGTGTGAATTAAATGAGATCTCATCGTAATCAAAACCTTACAACTGGTATAAAATGATTTTGTTTTCACCCTCTGACTTCTTAAAAATAGAACTAACTAAAAAATTATTAAAAAAACCAATCCAAACAAAATATTTAGAAGCGGAACATACTTGGAAGATCCCAGGGGTCGAATTTGTAGATATCAACTTGTTTGATAAGCTCGATACTGATTGGTCTCTTCTCAACCTTGCGACGCAGATAAAACCCTACAAGTTCTTCGTCTGTGGGATGAAACCTAAACCCAGGAAGCTGAACATCATCATCATCATCATCATGCTTACTAGCGCAATTCATGTTAATACTCATCTTCTCCACTTCCATCTCTCTCTCTCTCTCTTCTGTGAATACTAATGAACTTCGAGACGAGCATTTATATAAATGGGAACTACAAAGAGAGATAGCATCTGAGTCAAGTCATGAGCTTTGACTCTCATTTGTGGGCCCAAATATCTTAGAACTTGAAAGAGTCATCGTTTTAATTTGCTCACCGCAAGTTATGATTGAAGACTTGAAAATTATATGGCCAAAATAGAGAGAGAGAGAGATTTTTCTGTAGTTGACAAGAAAGTAAGGGGGGAAGGAAGGGTGTGCTGGTCAAATGTGGAGATCATGGAAAGAGCATCACATCCATGGTCCCAAATTTCTTACTTAAAATTAGGAAATTGACTTATGAATCGAAAATTTATATAAAATTTTATATTAGAATGGTATGATAATGATAATTTTAAAATTATAAGTTCTGTTGATAGACTTTGTTTTTAAAGTATAGGCAATAATATCATTCTAGATCCAAATTTTACAATTTTTTTTAAAACAGTGCTAGGACCTAGCACCCCCCACCTCCACGTGGGAGGCTGTGAGAGCAAGACTAAAAGAAAAAGAAAAAAAAAAAAATTTGTTTTTTGAGCCAATCAAAAAACAATGAGGGTGCTGGGAGCCTAAGGCATTTTTCTTTTTTTATTTGTATAGCATGTGTAGCCCTATTATCAAAATTTTACAATTCTGTTGATGTTTGTTGCTTTTCTCTTGCTTTATTGATATTTTTATTGTATTTTGTATCCTACTTATCATCAATAAAATTCTCTTTCTTTTGCTTATAAAAAAAAAAATGTATAACACTATTATTAAAAGTAAGAAAAAAATTATATTTGTAATTTCTATAATTTGTCTCTTATGTTAATTTGATCATTTTAATTTTAATTGTATAAATTTTATTATTAAAATTATTATATTGTGTCAATTTAGTTCAACTTATAATTTTCTTTTAGAAACTAGACTAAAGGAGTTTAATAATTCATTTACTTTTCTCAAACTATTAACAGTAAAAATACTATTGTCATATTATTTTGGATCAATTTTCTGTAAGAATAGTTTTTCTTATTTTATTTCATCTTTTATGCTTATTTATATAACAAATTACATATGTATATGTCTAATTTATTATATTTAAAAAATAATATGACCAGTTATGACACATGAAAAATTATATTAAAAAATTAAAATAAAATATTTCGAGGATATATAACATCCCTTTATGTATTATTATAGAGGCAGGTGGCATTATGTACAGGCGAGTTGGGAAATGGCCAAATTTGTCAATAATCTCCTACTGAGGATGACGTTTACCAGTTGTTTTCACTTTTACTGTTAGCTAAAATTGATGAGCGTATTGGGGTCTCATACAAAATTTTTATTTTTGTATTGCTGGGAAAAGTTGCATTTATAATTTTATGATAGTTAAAGTTCCTTTAATAGGCTTGTTTTGCTCAAATTGCATGGATGAGTTTTCTTATGAGTTCATGAACTCAATTTTATTTTCCTAAGTTTTAAACCTCTACTATCTTTTCTCAGCTTAATTTGTTGGAAAATTGCTTTGAAAAATCTTTATTTTTAATTAAATTTGAGCATTAATTCAGGTGGGATCCAAACATTATTTTTAATATTTGTCATTGGGTTCATATTTATTGCTGCGTAGTAAATAAAACCATGCATTTGGTTGCTCAAAACTATTTCTAGATGAATGAGAATTCAACGCGCATTTTCGGATTCGTGAAAATGGTTTTAAGTGAGTTTCCTACACATTTGTGAAATGCGCTTGTCTCACATTGGAAAGGCTTATGAATTTGTGTGAGTTTATATACTCTAACTTGGGATACTTGGGATGGGCCCGAAGGGGTATCCAAATTTGTGGAAGGGTGAGATTATGGATAAAGTGAACTAGACTCATTAGACCCAAAACAAAAACCGCATACGCGACTTGCCTCTGGCCAACTGGGCCTAGATGAGGGTGCGTGGTGTGAAGTTGGGCTTGTCCGGCCCAATAGTTATTTTTTTGGGCCAAAAACATTTGTAATTTAGTTATTTATTTATTAATTTTGGTTTCAAAATTCAAAATAAATTGGTCCAGATTTTCTTTCACTCAAACAGATCCCTAACGGGTTCATACCCACCCGAACAGGTTCAAAGGGTTCAAAATAGGTTCATTCAAACCAGACAGATCTGTATCTACCCAAACAGGGTTTTTTTTTTTTTTTTTTTTTTTTTTTTTTTTTTTTTTTTTTCTGAATCTATCCCAACAGTTGCTTATTTGTTGGCACCTATTCGAATAGCCACCAATTTTCCTATATATACCCTGCCATTCAAGTATTTTATTGCATCGAAAATTTTCCAAACTTCTACCTTTTTTCTTTAGTTCGTTCTTCTGTGCTCTAGGATCTTTTTTGCATTTTTTTTTTTTAGGAAAAGAAAGAGAAAGAGTTACAACATAATTTGGTTCACAAACATGATTTTGTAGTGCTGCAAATCAAGTAGTAGTCGTTACATCCTAGGAAGTAGACTCCATTAAAACTCGAAACATTGGAGCAAGGGCAAAATCTATTCTAAGGAGATTATGTCCAACACAAACCTCAACTTTAATTTCTGTAAGCATTTAATTTCGAAATTTAATTTATATAATTTTTTTTCTCAATTATTTTATTTTGTTGTTTATTTTAATTATACATTTAATTTACACACGCACACCGCTGAATGAATAATCTTAAGGTAGATTTTCATTTTTATTTTTTTCTGTGTTAGACAGACGAATTTTGTTTCAAAAAATTAAATAGTAGTCATATATTGTTTAATGATTTATTTGATAACATAGTAGTAATATACTGTTTATCATTGGAATTTTGTTACAAAATATTATTTTATTTTTTGTGTGTAAATTTTTTTCTGTATAAATTTGTGATTGTTGTCTTAATATTTTGTCAAAATTATGACAACTGAAATAAACAGTATTGAGATTGTTATTACTCAAACCACACCTGTTGTGCTAGTGATGACTCTGGCAATATTGGTAAATCATAGGGAGAAGCCAAAAAATTCAATAGAAATGATTTTAAAAGATGGCACAAAAGATGATGTTTTATCTTACCACATTGAATTTGCTCGTTTCACTCAATGAAAAAGCACCGGCATGAACGAGGGAGAAACTGACCGACAAATGGTTGCCGCAGTCAATGCATGAAAACATGGTGATTTTTTGTGTCGGAATTATATCCTCAATGGGTTAGACGATATATTGTACAATGTGTATAGTGTCAAAAGCACTACTAAAGACCTGTGAATCTCTAGATCATAAATATAGACAGAGGATGCCGGTACAAAGAAATTTGTTGTCGATCATTTTCTGGATTTTAAAATGATGGATTCCAAAATAGTTATTAGTTAGGTTCAAGATCTCCAATTAATTCTCCATGACATACATGCAAAAGAGATGATTTTCAATGAAACTTTCAAAAGTAGCGGCAATCATTAAAAAGTTGCTACCATCTTGGAAAGATTTCAAGAATTAC